>APFE031730982.1:35796-62350 GCA_000404065.3 Pinus taeda | reverse complement strand
AATCATCATGATTATCAAAATTTAAAATAAATAAATATATAAAATATAAACCTATTACATTTTAAATAAGTCAACTATATCTTAATTTATATCATTATCATAAAGATCTTTTATGATACTTAATGGGGATGCCATCACATCCTCGTGGATTATCCTATATCAAATTCAATATTTTGCATCTCTAATTGCAACTTTAGCGAACGGTTCACTTTGACATTTTAACTTTAGTGACTGGGATCACCTTATAACATGCAATCATTTTTGTATTATTCTTGTGTCAGAGTTCATATTTGGTATGTTTTGGATGGTCCACATGTCCTCATGTTTTATTTTTAAATATTTCTTTAAAAATACTAAAAATATATTAAAAATTTATAGTTTTTTATTTGAAAAATAAATATTAATAATACCACTTATAATAACTTATTATAGTTTAATTAAAAATAATTATTAATAATTATATTGGTTTAAATATTAAATATGGGAAGATAATATTTAAAATGTTGAGTAATGAAGAATGGAGAAACATGTTAGGGTTTTTTCTTTTTTCAGTGATGTGAAATGTGTTGTTTTCAAATTATTGTTCGCTTATGGTGTACTCAATGATCAATACTATAGGGAGGTTAAGCTCAGCGATGAGCAAGGACTAGGTCGTGGTCAAATTTGGGTTTTCTATGCAGTATTTTAGTCATTTATATGTAGTTGTGTGCCAAAGGACCCTCAAGACAAATGTGATTTTGGTCTTGTCAATGTTTTGTATTAGGGCCCTTCCCACAAGTGTTCCTCGTCTTCAAGCATCATCCAATGCCTAAGCAAATGCTTTGATGTTGTTTCCCCAGTTATGGCGCGGTCATGGCGGGAGAGGTCGTTAGGTTTATTGACATTTCTCCTCTCTCCTACTATTTTGTTTTTATGTGAATTCTTTAGATGGAGCCCCACGAAAAAGGAGGATTTTATGCTTTCGATTGTTTCAGCCTCACATTTTCCCGTATCTATCCTAGCTAAAAAAAAGGTAGAGGTTGATGAGATTTATTTTCAATTACTCCTAAAAAATCTAAATGGATAGACCTCCCTCCTTTGGAATAGAGAAACAAATCAAGTGGAAATTTTAAAAAAATGTATCTACAGTAGTTTGGGAATCCCTGTATCTTCCCAATTTCTGGTATTTCAAGGGAAAATGTTACTGGATCCCTTTTAGATGAAAGATTATTGCATCCTGAGGAATGCCACCATTATATTGAATCTAAGGCTATGGGGAGTTGCTTTGGGCTCTATAAATCCCAGTGGATCATTCTCTTTCAAGGATGTAGTGAAGGGGAAGGCCTCCATCCTAACTAAACATACTCAAAATATTTGAGGCCCCTATAATGTAGAGAAAATGGAGCATGCTCTAGTCATGGAAGTCAATAGTCTAGATGTAAACTCTCTCCTTTTTGCTCTCCAATCAAAGGCAGTTATTTCCAGGTTCAATGGATTTTGTTCAAAGTATGACATTTTATACTAATGGGTTTTGCCCTCTTGGATTCTCAACTATGCTATTTATTTTTGTTCGAACAAATTATTTATTGTTCAAATTAATACATAGAAAGACCTGGAGTTTGTCCTTAATGAAGGGCCCTGGTTTTGGGGTAGAGTATGGATATTCCTTACTTCATGGATCACATAATTTGATTTTACGACCATGGTGGTTACAATTATGCATGTTGGTTGAGACTCCCAAATCTCCCTCTTCCTTTCTGGCACCATAAGGTCCTAGAGGATATCAGAAATATTATGAGAAACTTCAAGAAAATGGATCTAGAAAGAAAAAGAAAAAAGGTCTTTTCTCTTTTGCCAGAATTTGTGTTGAGATAGACCTTAGCAAAGGCCTTCCTAACCACATTCAACTAAATGATAAAAAATTTAGATGGACCCAACTATTAGATTATGAGAACACAACATTTTGATATAGAACATGCTTTCAAACAAGACACTTGTAGAACTCTTTCCCCCGGGACAAAAAGAATCCAAAAAAGAGAAAAAAGTTGATCCATAAGCCAAAAGGTTGGCAGGTATTGGATCCTCATCTTTCTTACGATTAAGAAGAATTATGGAAAGCCAACCTATACAAACTGAAGTAGATGTTACGGAATAATAAGGAAATCTCATAGAAGGAGGTGAAAAGGATAGATCTGAAGTTGCAACCCACGATTAGAAGGGCACCAATTCAATTGAGATTCAGTTTTTTGATGGTATGGGGGAACAAAACAAGCTCATGTATCTGAGAGCTTAAATTCTGACAAAAAACTTTCTCCAACATCTTCAAGTCAAGATTTGGATTTGGTCCTTATTGAACCAAACTCAGAGGGATGGAAAAAAATGCAAAAAGTGAAAGGAAAAAAATAAAAGTTAAATGATTACTCCCACATTTAACATTCAATGTTTTTATGTTTCCATATTTTCTTATTTTTCTTTATTACACTATAGCTCATACTCATGAGGCATATTTCCCAAATGCATTCAGCATATACAAAAGGTAATTTTGTTCTTTCGTTTAATAATTACGGGTGTGTGTCTTTTTCTCTAGCATGCATACAATACATATATATATATATTATATATATATATATATAATTATATATATATATAATAGATATAGTAATATATATAATATTTGATTTTATATTATTTTGTGAACATTTAATTATAGAAGATAATCATTTAATAATTAATATGTTAATAAAAGAAAAATAAAAAATTAACTTATAGGTTTACAAAATGAGAATGCAAGATTTTTTTTTTGAATTTCAAACAATAGATTTGAATATAAAGGGATAGAGTATATACAACTCTGCAAAAATCAAATAATTATAAGGGGGTTATTAGTCAATATTTTTGCTAATGATTTTCCTCTTTCTAGAAAACAAAAGAACAAGGGGGAAATCATAGGGTGTTGGCAAGGTACCAACTTCTTCATTCTAAATGCTTAGATGTGGGAAGTTGAAGGAAGCATCTCCCTCTCTCTCTCTCTCATTATACATAAATAAAATTTTCCCTCCATTTAGAAATCCAAAGAAGAAAGGAGAATATGTGGGGCATCGACAAGTTACCGACTTCCTCATTCTAAATTCTTAAGTCTAGAATGGTGAAGGAAATATCTCTCACTCTCTCTCTCATTATATAGATTGTATGATATTAAGGAAAAATGGATAATGAATAGCATTAAGTTTTTTTTAAATATCATTATGTTTATATTAAATATTGTACAAGCAATTTTTTAGATTTATTATTATATATATGTATATATGATTTTTTTAATATTATTTTCTAAATATTAAAATATGCTAAAAAGATATCTATATTTATCTTTAAAAAGTAATCACTAATTTCCCAATTGGGGTGTTTTAAGTAGCAAATGTGTGATGGGGGAGGGGGTTCAAACCCTCCACTATCACCCTGCTCAAGTTCAATCGAAATATCTCACAACATTAACTCCCTAGCATGATATGGTTTGCACCCAAAGTATTACCCGACTCAATATGGACTTGACAAAGGGATTCACCACAGGGGTTTCTTTGAACTGTGACAATGTAACAAGGGCGAAACTCGCCACCCTCTCATTATTCATTCTAAAGCTCCTGATTATTTCCTTTACAAGGATAGAGGAAGGCCAAAGTCCCCTTGACCTTTCCTTCCCTATGGATAATTATATTTTTAGAACACCTCTTGTTTCTATGTGGAAGTATGCACCACAACACATTGGGAGCCTCAAAGTTGTTCTACTTGAGAGGTCTAAAGGTGTAAGTCTTATAATGAGCAACAAGAAATCAAAGGTCAACATCTCACGGCAATGGTTTTGGCTTTAGCATCCACCCAATAGTTCTCAAAGCCAAGTGCTCTTCCTAATTTTACTTTTAAGCATACTTACTATCTTTGTATCTATAGTTATGGCTTACTTGAATATTACTATCTATGAGGCATGACCTCAGGTTTTCTATCTATTGTTTCTCTTATTATGGTCTCTAGCTCCCCTAATGCTTTCACTCTCCCCCTCAGTAAGATTTTTTGTTCATTAGCACCTAGTCTCTCTATATATAGTGAGTTGTGGCCATTGAGGCTTCGCCAACGAGGTGTCTCCCTTCCTCTTGAGGACAATTTGATTGCAATCTCTTACATATTAATATATACTCTTCCACTTTTATTAGATAAGGAAATCATTTCCTCAGTTGTTGAGTGGATTCTAGATCCAAGCCACACTTTTGGTCGTTAAAACTAGTACTTGTGCACAATAATGCTTTATTGGCACATTAAAGCTCTCATTGGCAAAGCCTTGGAGGAGAAAGAGGATAGAAAAAGAAATATATCTCTTCATATGAGTATTTTACATGTAGAAAATAGGGAAATTCCACTACAACACAAGGATAGGACCCATGGATTAGCACAAATTAAATCTCTCCTTTCAAAGGGAAAAGGTTATGTTTAACTAGGAACTATGTGGAACCAATTAGCATATCAACCTCTACGCAATATGAACTATGAGTCCTCCTTTTGTTTGCAGCAATGGTTTTAGATGGATTCTACAGTATATTGATATTAGAAGTATTGGATAGTGTTGTTTCCATTTGTTTTCTTCTCATATTATATGTTTTCATGACAGACTTAAAACATATGTCGAGATATGGCCTAGATCTAGCTTTTATGAGTAATATGTAATTTTTTGGACTAAAGAACTATTATTCTACCAATGGTATGACTTCCCTAGTGATAGAGCGAAGTAGGAAGCAGTATGATGTACTTTTTTTCTTGATTAATTAATAGAATATTTAGCCTACCAAAAAAAAATTAATAAATTATACATGATAACATATTATAATTTATTTAAAAATAATTACTAATAAAATGTACATAATAACATATAATAATTTGTTTTTTAAATATAGTTGATTTATATTATTACTTGAAAAAGTATTTACAAAAAATAATATTTGTATTTAATATGCTATAATAAATAAATTTAACTCGTAGGTTTAATATTTGAGAATATAGAATTTTTTTTGTTTAAATTTTAGGTAATAAATTTGAATATGAAAGGGACAAAGTTATACACCTTTGCAAAACAAAACAATCAAATAATCGTAAGGAGGCTTTTTTGTCCCATAAACAAGGGAGTTTCATATTTCAACTTGGCATCTTGTTAGGCCATGACATTAAATTAGATTGATGTCGTTGTTGTTGTAATCTTATGGGATAAATAGATTGGGTCAAACCTTCCCTCTAAGGCTTACTATCTAACAAGATTTAAAGATCCATTCCCACCAATTCCTACGAGGCTATTAGTCAATATTTTGTCTAATGGTTGCCCTCTTTCTAGAAAACCAAAGAAGGATGGGAATTTTGTGGGGTGTTAGCAAGGTACCATCTTCCTCATTCTAAATTCTCAAGTGTGGAAAGGTGAAGAAAACCTCTCCCACTCTCTCTCTCTCTGTCATTATATGTAAATAAAAATTTCCCTCAATCTTGAAAACCACAGAAGAAATTCAAATTTGTGGGGCATTGACAAGGTGCCAAGTTTCTCATTCTAAATGCTTAAGTGTGGAAGGTGAAGGAGAAATATTTCCTTCACCTTTTCATACTTAAGCATTTATAATGAGGAAGTTGGTACATTGCCAACACCCCATGGATAAATATGTCCAAGAAAAACCTCATGGGGAAACTGTCATACACTTCCTCATTTTTTCATGGATGGTATCTAATGTAAACCCATTGATGATTATTCTAATACCTAACTCAATGAGCACATTGAGTAGTGCATGCAATGAAGGTAACCAATGAAAGGGATCAACTCCAAAACCTTCTACGTGAAATTGAAAGAACTCAACCACTTGGGGTATTCCATTGGAACAAAAAATGTGTATGTGTGTCTGTGTGTGTAAGCCTGAGTAGTTAGGTCAACTAGTTGTTGCATGTGTCACATGGAATTTGGCTAGTTCCAAGCTAGCAGGTATCTAGTTCTAATCACCCTAAGTAATGCACTGTATTCTACATCAATGGATTTAAAAGGGAAACCATCCAAAACTATGGGAAAGTATCCCTTAGGTTTCCTCACAAGTTTTATGTGAGGAGGCATATCTTATGTTTTCCAAGGAAAACCTCACATGAAAACCCAAAGGATGATTCACTCCACTCATGATGAAATCCAACATAGACCAATGTGTTGCACATAAGAGCCCTTTTAGATTTTCACATAGACAAATATTTCATGGTATCGTCCATCCACCTTCTAACCAATAAATGAAAATAAAATTGTCAGTAACTTACCAATCTAATTAACAGTTAAGTTATAAAAAGCATGAAAAATATACATGTAAAAGAAAATTGAATAAAATAAAAAATAAAAACTTTTCATCTTTTCCATTCAAATAAAATCCAATTAACTTTATGTTTATTTAAAATATTTATTAACATTACAATAATAATAGAATTTAAATTTATAATTTTTCAAATTGTAATAAATATATAATAATAATAATTTGATTTTAATTTCTTAAAATAAATGTAATATTATACTTATTAATTTTTTTTTTAATAAAAATGTTTTGAAAAAATAAATGTCATATACTTAAAAAACAACATGCTTATCATCTCACAAGTTCGTGGGATTTGGTTCGAGGAGCTTACCCCCAAAAAAAATATCCTTGAACTTTTTCGAAAAATTACCTTCCACAACTGTTGGCTTAGGGGGTCCTGACCCAGGTTCAGAGTTAGTTGCGCCAACCAACAAATCCCTACACTACTAGCCCTTTCGTCAACAACCCGCATAACGCAGGTTGTAGTCTCACCCGAAGTAGTATGGGGGGATGCTAGAACCAAGTTTCTGCATCTAGAGACTTGTGTGATGTCTTTTAATGCCTCAAATCTTCCTTCGTGCAAATCTATACACTCTTAGGGCTCATTGCTGCAACTCTGTCCATATCATCTTTAGACCTTCGCGAAGGCCTACGATTAGTCTTTGTGGACCTTTAATAGTCAATCTATCTAATTACGTGCATAAGAAAGCAGTCCTACATTAGGGTTTGCACAGATTTACTTTAGTTATTAGTAAACATTAGAGAATTTATTAGAGTCTCCATGAAATTACATAAATGTGCTTGGGTACATCATTTAACATTAATTCAACATATTCACGCAACATTCAAACAATATTCTATAAAACGCATTATTCATAAGTAGCATATATCATTAACTTAAACAGAGATAAACTAGATATACACATGAATTCTTTTGTAACTCTCTTTATTAATCTTCAATTCAGATTTACAGACTCAAAACTACCCTGCGCACTTAGCTGCAAGGGTCCGCACACTCAGCTGCATACTCTACCTAGGCCTCTGCGCACTCAACTGTAGAGCCTTTCTTCTCCTATATGACCCACTTCTCTTCGCTATCACTTCTCTTCTATTGGATCATTACTTCTCTCTATCTCCAAACATGCTTTAGACTCTTTTAGACACACTTATTTATAGCCTTTTTTTGCACAATACCTTGGTCCGTGGACCATGGGTGGATCTCAAAACCAACTCAATATTTTCATAAAACAAGGGGCTAAACCCCTTTGACTCCTAATCATCTACGCACTCTGCATCCAAAAATCACGAATATTTTACATTAATTACAAAAATGTATCAAAACGTGGGTTCTTTTAACCCCAAGACTGACCTAGGGGACCCCATCCCAATAGGCCCCCAACACAAAGATCATGACTCGCCTCGAGTCACTCGGCTGGTGCTGTGATCTTACTACGAAAATCCCTTAGCTCCACCTTGATCACTACGACTTCGGTAGTGCTCTGAGTTGTTTCCTGCTTGACTTCCTCAATGAGTTTTTCTATAGCCAATCCTTCAATTGTCAGCGTCATCTACTGTTGTGTGTGCTGCAACCCTTTTAGCTTCCTAGATAGTGGTCATGACTTGATAAGCTTCTTCCAACCATGCCTGCAACCTGGCGTTCAGCAAGGCCTCATTTTTTTGTGCTTCCTCCACCTCTGTTAGGAGTTGCTTTCCTTCCTGCAGTTTAGCAAGGTGCTGCATTGGTGCTATGGAGCACGCAGTTTCCCTAACTTCATCGTATTGTCGTTGCAGCTCCCTTACTTCTGTATTCAGCGTCTGTAGGTTTGGATCCTCCTGCAGATTGGTCACCAGCTCAATTTCTTTCTCAAACAATGTCGTATAGTTAGAGATTATGGCATCTAGGGTGGCCATTCCTTCCTTTATCGTGGCTTCGTGCTACTCCTAGACCTTAGGCAAAGTCTTGGGCTACAACTTTAACTACAACTTTGTGATCTTCATATTGAGCTCAAACGGATCATAACCAACCTCAGCTTTAGCTTCGCAAACACCAATAGCTATTTTTCGGATCTTTGCTTATGGCTGTGCATCCTATGGGATGTGAAGCTCAGGCATTGTCTTCCACGCCTCTGTTACTGCTGACTCTAGTTGTGAACTATGTACCTACAACATTTCCTTTTCCTTCGAAGCCTGCATTTTTTCAACGAACATCTTCTCATTATTCACTCTCTACTCGCTGATAAGGTTGAAGGCGTGCTACTCTCGGGCTCTCAATTCATCTACCACCCCTACATGCAGTGCATGGAGGATCTTGTTGGGAAGCGCCGCTATATTCAGCCTGATGTTATAGATTGTGCTCAGGATAATGCGATCATCGGCTGACTCCACGCAAAGGGTCCCATCTGGAAATGTTATAGTACTAATGTCTAGGGTCCTTACCAACTCAGCTTCTTGGCTTGTCCCAGGTGCCAAGCTCGCTCGCTCCACGCTCGTTGGTGTGGTGCCCACCTGTGTTTTGCTTGCCTGGATCTGTAGCTCGTGCAGATCCTTTTGGACGCTCCCCAACATCAGCATGTATTGATTCTCGAACTGCTGCAACACCTTGGTTATGGTATCCCTAATTTTGTCCCTGATCTCATTGAGATCACCTTCTGTTAAGACCATGGGATCCACCTGTGACTTATCTGATTTCTAATTTTTCCTTGGACCTTCCTATTGCTCCATGCCACATTTTTTCATAATGAATGGGGTGCTCTACCCCTCATCACCTCCACCACCTTGCCCTGAAATTTCTTCCTCCTCTTTCTCTAAAGGTGATTTGTCACCTTTTTGTGACTCACACTGCTCTTGTTCTGCCTGCTCCTTGGCAGCATGCTCTTGCTCCACTCGAGCCTTCTCTGCGGCTTCCTTCCTTTTCTGTGCAGCTAGGTTACGTGCAGCCATCTTAACTACCTCCTTCCTTTTCTGTGCAGCAGAACTTTTTGCACCTGTGCTTGGTCCCGCAGCTAAGTCTAACGGGGTGCGCCATTCTACAAACCACTTCACGATGACCTACTACAAATCTGTTTCTATGACCAAATATGGAAAGTCATGCCACTTCTATGTTCGATCCTTCGGCGCCTAGATATACACCTTGTGGAAGTTAGCCTTGAATGTCACGTAGGATGATAGCTGCGTGAACAAGGTTGGAGACAACCTTAGACACTGGTTAATGGCCATGCAGAGACTCAATTCCATAAGGACCCAAAATATCTTTGTTTCTGTAATTCGCACGGGATCCTTTGTAGCTCATAAGGAGGTGAATTGCATTACCTTCGGCAATCCTTCCTCAAGTGGAGGAAATTGGTTGTCCTAGGGCAATTCCCATGTAACAAGTACAATAGAAAGAAACAACCAAGCGTAGTGGAACAACTTGGTTTCATCTTGGGCTTCTTGGAAGTTCGCTAGGAACTCTTGATAAAGGTATCTTGACCAGTTAAATTGTATCTTTCTTATGTTTTTGCGCTTCAGTATGCTTCCTGGGGGACACGCGCACTGGCACTGGCTTCTTCTACTTATCCTTCTTTGGTTTGGATGTTTGGGTTTCTCTGGTAGGCGTAGGTTTCGGCCTAGGGGACATCGGCGTCGTAGGCACAAGAGTTGAAGCTTCCATACTTAAGACTTCTGGTGCAGCTCCCTCAGAGGCAACATTTCCCATACTCACAGTTTCAGCAGGACATGGGCCAAGCATTTTCTCTAGGATATTTCTCGTTCAACTTAGATAACTTAGCAAATGCGAGGCTCATGACTAAATCTTCCCAATACGAACGGTTCATAGGCGATAGAAAAAAAATCTCACTAACAATTATGAGTGCAAAGTGTTCTCTGTTGGACCGACACGCGTAATTTATAGGGTTTTTGAATTCAAATCCGACCGTTCCCCCAAATTTCTGACGACTAATGTTGTTTTGGCAGAAGATATTCAAATATTTTATCCTTAAATGTTGCCAACCCACTCTTCTTAACTGTCTTCTCGCTATCAAGTCATCAACAGTGACTCCAATGATCACTTTTCTGTTGTGTTGTGCAGAACTTCCCTCCATGGCGCAACTTCTTGCATGTAGCTTCATAGGTTTCCTCTTCGTCACTTTCTGTGTAGCCTGCTTGTTGCATGGTCTTCTAAGCTGAGCAGTGTATTTTATAGTCCTACACTCCCTTGCAACTGCCTGGATCACTAAGACTATCCTGTCATCCTATAGTCATTGCGCAGGATCCCTCATATATAGCTTCAATCGGCTCCCATTCACTCTTCCTGGAAAAGGTTCTCCATTTAGCTTCACGAGATGAACTACATCTCCATCTGTAATTTCTTTGATAATGTATGGCTTGAGCCAATGCATCTGAAATTTACCCGGAAATTTAGCGAACTTGCTATCATATAACAAGACAAGATAGTTTACCTTGAACGTGTAAAGCTTGATGTGGCGATCGTGCCATGACTTTTCATGTTCCTTCTGTACTTGCTAATGAAATCCTGCCAAAAATCGAACCTCTTCGAGCTCCATCAGCTACACGAGTCATTCCTCCAAGGCCTCATGATCCACCCTACCTGTTAGAGTTGTTATGTGCAGACAAGGCACAATATATTCCATCGACATTACAACTTCAACACCAATCTGAATGGTGTTTTCTGTGCTAGCTTCTTGCAAGTAGTCCTATAAGCCCATAGTACCGCAGGTACGCACACATCCCATTCATTTCTTTGTGCGTTGTAGATCTTTGTCAACACGTTCTCCAAAATCTTATTTAAGGCTTCAACAATTCCATTGGCCTGTGGATGATACGGCGTACTCTTCTGATGGTAGACCTAGAATTCTTCAGTCAGGGCACTAATCGTCTCATTTAGAAAGTGCGTACCCCTGTCACTCATCAACACTTTCGGGCAGCCAAATCTGGTTAAGACATATTCAAACACAAAATTTGCTACTGTGGCCCCTGTACAATTCTTAACTGATTGTGCTTCTACCCATCTAGTTATATATTCCATCGCGGTGATTATATAGTACACACCAATTTTCTTTCCTAGGGGATGAATTGGCCCAACAAAATCGATCGCTTGTTTCTCAAATGATACAGATATACTTGAGGATGTAATGGCAATGCATCCCTTCACAATTGTCTACTTGTTCTTTGGCATGCATCGTACGCCTTGCAATATGCCTTGGAATCCTTGTGCAGTGTTGGCTACCATAGACTTGCGTGAAAAATCTTCTACGCAGTTGCCTTTCTTGCATAATGACCTCCTGCAGCTTCTCCATGAGCTTCAACGAGAATTTTATCCCTCTCAAAATTCGGCACATATCTTTGCAATATTTCATCAACACCCATCTTATACAAATGTCTTGCAATAACTGAAAAATTTGTCGCACGCACTACTAGTTCCTTCTTTTACTGACTTGTATACCCTTCTGGTGCCATCCCTGTATTCAAGAAGTGAATAATATCTACAAAATGATTATCTGCTATGTGCACCACAAAGAGCTGCGCATCTGGCAACCCTTCCTTGAGATTATTGGGCTTCTCTCCTATTTCGATATGTGACAGATTATTAGGTCTCACATTTAACCTCCCTGGCTTCATAATTACTTCAAAGTCATATTCCTAGAATAGTAGCAACCATCTGCAGATATTCCCCCCAACATAGGCTTATTGACTAGGTATTTCAAAGCAGAATGATCTGTGTACATATTGAAATTCCCTTCTAATAGATAGTGCCTGAATTTCTGCAGCGCATAAACCATGGCCAATCCTTCGCGCTTAGTCATTGAGTAATTCTTCTCATCCTTCGATAATTTCCTACTCGTGAAGGATATAGGATGGTCCATTTCTCCTTCACTACCCTGCATTAACACTGCACCCAATGCAATGCAAGAGGCATCCACATGTACATGAAGCTCCTTTCTCCAATCAGGGAATACCAAGATCGGTGCGGTGACCATCTTTTCTTTGAATACATCTAAGTTGCGCTGACATTCTTCATCCCAATAGAATATTGCGTCCTTATTCAACAGTTTCTCCATGGGCATGGTAGTTTGACATTATTTGTCACGCGCAGCTGGTTAACGTTCCTTAGGGCCTCCAAATGCAAAATTACTACAATCTTTTCAGGGTCCACCATCAACCCTTGCTTGCACACCACGTGACCCAACAATATTCCAAAGGGAACATAGAATATACATTTCTTCAAGTTCAGCGCGATCTGGTATCTGCGATACATATCCAACATCAGGTGCAAACTTGCTACATGGTGCTTTACTAATCCGAACATTGTCCAGTCATCAAAGTATACTTCTAGGAACTTATGAATGAACTCCTTGAATGCAGCAATGACTACGCAAGAATATCGCAGGGACATTCTTGACTGCAAAAAGCATCATAGTGTATTGAAAAAAACCCCACTCCGTTGCGAAGGTTTTTTTGCTTCTATCCTCAGGCATGATCTTGATCTGATGATACCCTAAAAACCCGTTAGTGAACAAGTAGGCCTCCTACCCTCCAACATTGTCTAATACTTCATCTGCAAATGGTGTCGACAATGGATCGTGGACACACACATCATTAAGCTTTTGCAGATCTACGCAAATCCTTATCTCACCCTTCTACTTCTTCTCATAAACCACCATCGGGCTCACCCAATCAGATTCTTCAACCGGTTCTATGATGCCTGCTTCTAGCATCTTATCTAGCTCTAGGCAAACATTTTCCTTGTATTTAGGATTAAGGTAATATGACCTTTGTTTAATAGGGTTCACATCCAACTTCAGAGTGATCTTCATAATACCCAAATCACCAATTATGCCCTTCAAATCTGAAAACTTGTTAGGGAAGATATCCTGATATTCGCTGAGTAACTCAACAACTTTATCCACAGTAGCTTCATCCCAATAATCTCTAATCTTTGCAAACTTCAGTTCTACTTCAATACCAATGTTTACTTGAGTTGTCTTCATTGACATGGTGATTTCCGGGTTATCTATTTGTGGGCCTTCGACTTTGCGATGCCCTTCTACCTCCAGAATATTAATATTTCTTGGATCTTCATCCTCCTCTTCAGCGGTCACATTATAGCATTCTAGCGCATGGTGCAGCTAGGTGCTCCAATCTGGTTGGATCCATTCCATAGGTTATTGCAGCATTCTAAAAATAAATGCCTTAATGTCCTGTAGTGTTTCATCAATGCTTGTGAAGCCATCTTCAAATCTGAAGGTTAATAAGAATCCTTCCCTTAATATATCCCACTTCGCGGTGCCACGGCAAAGCCCCATTTCCAGATACCAATTCATGGGGATTGTATCCAAATTATAGAAAAATAAGTTTACCCACTCCGGTTGTGGTTCTGTCCCCCATGCTTTATTCCATTTCTCTAGGTGATCACGCGGATCATCCTTCCCATTATATTTCTCAGTCAATCTAGTGTTAGGACACTTAAACTGTAATCATCATTCTCTTATAATCTCGCCATCCATCGAAAATATCTTGATGTGTACCCCACCATTGAGTGAGCGTAGCACGCAAGGCCAATTCTAACACTTGGAAGTGGTGATCCTTAGGAACTTCATGCTCAAATGCATCCAGAAATTTATCTACATCAATTAAACCATCATAATAGAGTAGTTTTCTTTCCTCCGATGACACACAATGCAGTGACTTTGTCATCATATTGCATCGCAGTGTGGATACTTCATGCAAACGATTCTGCCAATGCTCCAACTCTTCATCTGAATCAGAGGTACAGGAACTCTCCCGATCCCATGCTATCCATCCATCTGTCGTCATATTGATCTAGTCTGAATCTCACATTGTTATTTGGTAGATTTGATCCAATTCATCCTCACTTTCTTCATAATCATAGACTAGTTCAGTATAGCACACCCCTTCTGAAGGGTCCGACGGTACTACACACTGAAGCGATTTCCTTTCAAACGACATTGTCCGCTTCTTCAAATTGATGACCCCATTCATATCAATGGCCCAATTCCCAGGAGCACAGGGTATGGATTACTATCATCAATGATCTTTATTACCTCAAAGTTGGCCATCGCGCTTACACCTTCAATATCAATGGTTACTCCATATAATCGTCCCATAGGGATGATTTTATGTTGGTTTTACATTCTGAGCTGAATCAGAGACCACTGTAGCGTAGGTCTCCCCATTATTTCCCATGTTTGTTTTGGAAAAACATTTGCATCAGACCCCAGATCCAAAATGACCTGGTCCATCACATAATCACCTATCTACGTGGTGAGCCTCATATCGTGCCCCGTTCTTGCCTTATTTTTGCCAATTTTTTCAACGACCCAGTGTCCATCAGGAACCTTCTCCTTGTTAGCACATTTTTTTATTAACTCCTACAAGCCTTCCACAGGTTTTCTATCACGCAACAACTTTATGCATGTCTCCAAAAAGTAGTAAGCATAGAGGGATCAACCTCTGCAAGTGCACTGGTTTCTTGCAACTTGTCCTAAATTCCTAAGGTGGACACCTCAGTGAAGCTTTTCTTGGCCTCCATAAATGTTTCCTTTCCACAATTCAAATCAAAACCCACTTCCTTCTCTAGGGCCTTATGGACCCACCTGTCCTCTTCAAGTTGTTTACCTTTATCATCGCCAGTCATTATTCCACTTCTCAGCACTATATTCACACTTTGATCTTCCTTACGGGGCTTAGCTCTCATCCTTTGGAGGTTCTACATAGGTTGTTGAGGTTATGCTTTCCTTTCTTGCATTTTAGCTATTAGCACTGGGCATTCTTCTATGGTATGGGAAAACTGGCTGCAGTACTGACATAATCGGCGTGTCAGATTTTGACACTCCCATGCGTAGTGCCCTGGCTGTCCATAGGCGTAGCAGATGACCTGACCACAACCTCTATCAGGCCCTCCTCCTCCCCGACCTTTTCTGCATCCATAATAACCTTCGTGCATTCCTTTCGCGCCCTGTTCTAGAGGCCAAGTTTCTGCCTACATCTGGTATGTAGGCGTTCGTTCCATCATTAGTTCATAGCTTCGATAATTGCGCTCATCATGGCCCACTGATTTGCAGAAGTTGCAAAACAACTGCTGGTGTGTTTGGATGAAAATTTTAATTTAGTGAAAATTATCATCACATGTTGTCCAGTAACCTGAAAAATAACGCACCATAGCGCAACCCCCATGCTCAGCCTTGTTGGGGCTTCTGGCTTCAGGGGAATTGGTCCCCATCCTATAATATAATTCGAGTACACAGGATAGTGGTCTTTATCGTGCCCCTGGCTCTTGCACTTCAAACACTATACTTCCGCGAACACCTCTGGTTTAGTCTCTTTGTCTTTCTTCAAGCTCTGCAATTCTAAGCAGAGGCTTTGTAACTGAGAGTGGATATGTTGTACCCCCAAGGTCACATCCTAAATAAGCGTTGCATGCAACCTCATTGAAATTTCCAAGTCTTTCGCCTCTGTTCCTATCTTCTATTGTGATAGAGAAATCCTCAGGTGGGGTAGAAGCGAAGCTATAAACCATTCACGATGTTGAATATCTGAGAGCTACATGTTAGCTTCTCGAATATGACACTTCAACCTTTGATCTAATTCCCATAGTGTCTCATCAACCCTCATCATGATTTCTTTAAATCCAACTATTGACTGTGAGTCAGACTTAGGCTTACCAAATTCCTTGTTTAAAGTTGCCTTAGTCTCTACTAGCGATGCAAGATGATTATCAGAACAATACTTAATATACCAAGTCAGGGCGCAATCCTGCAAAGCAGTAAACAACTATGCCTTCCTTATATTGTCATCAATAATCTGTTGTGATGTCCATACAGTATTCACAACAAACCAGAACTACTATGTATCTTCATTCCCAATGCCCTTGAAAATCGGCATCTTCATTGTGTTCACCATGTTGAATGGAGGTGGTGGAGGTGGAGGTGTGGACGAAGGTGTATGTGGTGGGGGTGGAGGTGGAATGGATGGATGATTTGTTCGCAGAAAACCTTGTGTTATTAGCTGGAAAACAATTTGTGGTGAACCCTATACCACTCCTTCATCATCGTTCGAAGGACGTCCGATCAACGGACTATATTCTGCCCCTGATCTCTCTTGATCTCTAAAGAGTCTTCCACTTTACGTAGCTCCAAACATCAAGGCAATGGCATAACCCGTTTTTCACATAGCAACATTTTAATCTAGGTATTCAAAGATCTTAAATACTCACCTCGTGGTCCTTTGAAAAATCGCCGCTTCGCTTTGTTGTAGCCGACTGAGGTATCAACTGAAAATTATTTAACAAATCCTCCAAGAATCTGATGGATCCAATGATCAACATCCCGCATGATCTTGTTTTCAGAAGCTTCTAATCGTTGTACTAGTTCTGGAGTCCACACTATAGGACTATCAAGCTTCCACCTTCCTTGGTTGTCTGTAAATTTAGCCAACCATTCATATAGCTCAATGGGGAAGGTGCAAAATAAGATATTGTGTATTTTTGTATACAGATACCTATTCAACCACTCTTCTTTTGATAGGCATAGATTCATGTTTTCTTGCACCATGAAATCGTGAATCTTCCGATCCAACCACTTTTTAATTTCCTTCTTGGTCGGATTCCAATGATGCGACATCACACATCTCTTTCAAGAAGATCTCGGTCCTGGAAATTGAGCCATTTGTTGGCTTAGGGGGCCTTGACCCAGGTTCAGAGTTAGTTGTGCCAACCAACAAATCCCTACACTACTGGCCCTTTTGGCAACAACCTGCAAAGCGTAGGCTACAGTCTCACCCAAAGCAGTATGGGGGGGTGCTAGAACTAAGTTTCTGCATCCAGAGACTAGTGTGATGTCTTTTACCACCTCAGATTTGCCTTCGTGTAGATCTATACACTCTTAGGGGCTCATTGTTGCAACTCTGTCTAGATGGTCTTTAGACCTTCATGAAGGTCTACGATTAGTCTTTGCAGACCTTTAACAGTGAATATATCTACTTACGTGCATCACAAAGCAGTCCTAAATTAGGGTTCATGCATATTTACTTAAGTTATTAGTAAAAATCAAAGAATTCATTAGAGTCCTCGTGAAATTACATAAATGTGCTTACGTACATCATTTTACAGTTATTCAACAGATTTGCACAACATTCAGTCAATATTCTATAAAACACATTATTCATAAAAAGCATATATCATTAATATAAACAGAGATAAACCAGATATAAACAAGAATTCTTCGATAACTATCTTTATTGATCTTCAATTTAGATTTACAGACTCAAAACTACCCTACGCACTCAGTTGTAGGGGTCTGTGCACTCATTTGTGGACTCTTCCTAGGCCTCTACGCACTCAACTGCAGAGCCTTTCTTCTCCTATCTGACCCACTTCTCTTCATTATCACTTCTCTTCTATTGACTCATTACTTCTCTCTATCTCCAAACATGCCTTAGACTCTCTAATACACACCTATTTATAGCCTTTTTCGTACAATACCATGGTCCGCGGACCATGGTTGGTTCTCAAAACTGACTCAATCTTTTCATAAAATAATGCGCTAAACCCCTTTGACTCCTAATCATCTACGCTCTTCACATCCAAAAATCGTAGAGACTTTACATTAATTACAAAAATGTATCAAAACTTGGGTTATTTTAACCCCAAAACTAACCCAGGGGACCCCATCCCAACAACAACCTTCATTGTGGGTGACACCTTTATAATTGTTACCCCAACTATGCCCAAACAATGGGCCACAAACTTTTTTTATCTCTTAAATGAGATAGTTATTGAGAACATATGACTATGAAAGCGATCTACAAAGATTTTAAACTTAGATGACAATAAGTTTATTTTAAACTTAGATGACAATAAGTGTCATGTAAGTTAAATTTAATTATTTTTTTTATTTAATTTTTTTTTAAAGAACTAGAGTTTGTATTAATAATTTTACTGGATTATGGGTCATAATCCTTACAAAATATTTCTAGTTTTTGACACTAATTTTTTTTATCAATCCATATAAAATTGGAGCTACCTCTTGACTTGCATATTTTTCTTATACTAAAAATATTTCTTCCTATAATTCGCCAAGATGACCTAAGAAGCAATATGCATTTACATCAAAGAATTAAACTTCAAATATGATAACATAAACCAAACAACCCAACAATGTGCCAAACCATTAGCAACTTCCATAGTCAAGGGGGTCAACCCTCACTGAGCTATGATGTTTTTTATTTTTGAAGGCAACTGTGGAATCATTGCCCACTATATTCAGTTGAGTGTCTCAATCCATGAATTCCTCCCAAGCTATAATCCAAGCGATGAGAGAGAGGAATTCCTCAAGAAAACCACTCATTGAAAGCTCCAAACTGTTGAGGAGGTGATGAAACTTAGATTCCAAAAGAAGCAAAGAAGACAGTCTTTTCCTTCCAACCATGTCATCCTATTTTTGCTTGGTGGCCCATAATTTTTCCACAGAATCCAGGAATCTATCCAACAATGAGCCATCTTCCAAGCTCTCTGTAATTGACGAAGAACCCACCATTTCATAGAAGGGACACTTCACACAGCTGGTTAATGAAACAACAAACTTTACCCACCCTTCAAGACCAACAAACAAAAGCTTTGCATGGAAAAGCGAGAAGGCCAGATACACCTTTAAATTAACATGGTTGAGACCCTATCATGAGCCAAACTAAATCAAAATTTCCATAACTGAACCAAACTCCTTGGGTTGCTGAGAGAAAATGGACAACGATGAAATTAAAACCATCTCACTACTCAATGTATGGGGATCCCTAGTCGTGATGTGCTCCAACCACTCCCACCTTTAGCGACATAAATGCTTATACCACCTTGAGTGAAGGAGAGGGTGAATAAATTAACACTTAAGAAAAAGCATAAGACACCTCGAGAGATTCTTTATGAACTAACACTGAAAAATGAGAGGGCGTCCAATCCTAATGCCTATTACTCTTGATATGTGATCTAGAGACCAGCTTGTGTGAAAGGTAGAAGATTCATTCCCAACACAATTCAAATTTCTTATCATTTCATAATTTATTATAAGGCTAGAAAGATTCTGAAATGGCTAAAGAATTAGGGAAATTTTGATTATTCCATTATCCATATCTATTCTTCCTTACTCCAGACATGAGCCATTTTTTCCAAGGTGTTTGCCACTATGTTTATATGACTATAAACATGGAAAACCTCAATGCGCTCGAACTTAGAGATGATGAAGCATATCTTTTGAAGAATTGGAGGGTTATCTAAGCATGCAGCCTTCAAGGACTTAATCACTTGATGAATAACAAGTTTAGAATCACCAATAATAATTAGATTAGGAACATTATTTGTCAAAGTTGTTTCCAGACCTTTCCAAATTGTGAGAAACTCCTCTTGATTATTATACTCATGACCAAGACCCCATGTAAATTGAAACATGATTTTTTTCATCGAAACTAAACAATACCTCTCCCAATCCTACCTCCCCCTCTATTTTTGATCCAAGTGGATGTTGGTGGCCGCCCACCTATCCCACTTGGACCCCCACAACTGTCTCTTTTAGTTTTTCAGTTTCCTTAATTGTAGCACAATTTACTATTTTTAGGAGTTTTTCGGGTCCTGAACTTCCAGAGCTATTTTGAGGCCCACGATGTTTTTTGGGAAATCTAGGAGCAACATGGGTTCATGGACTAATGTTGCTCTTCCCAAAGTTGTATTCCTCAAATAGATCTTTCTAACGAGATATTGTGCATGTCAAACAAAGATCATATGCCAAAGTTACAACCCCATGAAGTTCATGTACCAATTTACCTGAAACGGGGCCCACAGTTTGGTGTTTCATCTCCTAGGGTTAGGTTTTTGGATGTTTAGGGTTTTCTATTGTTTCTCAATAATAAATAGGCCTTCAAGCCTCATTGTAACATAGTTCAGAGGCATGTAGCTACCACATCTCTTCTCAGAGATAAGCTGCCACCGCCCTAGCTGGTTTATTTCAATTTGTGTTTGTAAGCATATTTCAATATTTTACAATAATGAAATGAAGTATTATTTCCACTGCATCTCTATATGTATGGTTATATCTGTAATTTTTTGCATTCTTGTTCAAATCCAGATCAGTGATATTAGAGTGGTCTCCTCTTTCTCTTTTTTCTTTACATGTCCCCAACGAGGTCGGGATATAAGGAGTTAGGGCTTGAATTGGTCGAACCTTTCCAAGACCAGCCTTGCAAATCCTGATGGCCCTCCATGGCGAATGAAAATAAAGATGAGGGGATAGGATATCCTATCAAAATCTTGCTCGAAGAAGCCCTAGAGTGACAAATGAATGCGATGATGGAAAACTTTGCCCAGATCCTTCAGCGATTACCCAGAGGTGACGCATCGGCTTCCAACAGCTACTCTGGAAACATCACACCCTTTAAGGTACAAGTTAATTTTGAAATCCCCATATTCAAGGGCGAGATAGACATAAATTCTGTAGATAAATGGTTAAATATGCGAGAAGAGTATTTTTCTGTTCATGATTTTTCCAGTCGTGAAAAGATTATTTTTGCTCTTCTCAAAGCAACCCCTCACGTCAAGGACTAGTGGGAAACCTACTGCGAGCAAAAGGATGAAAGTACAAGCTCACTATTTTCAGCCGCACCCACTTGGAATTCATTCTGGGATGCCATCAAGGAGCAGTACTACCCTGTCAAAAGCTATGAGGACAAATACATAAAATGGACCACACTGCGGCAGGGAAGGGACCAAGATGTGTCAGAGTTCACAAACATTTTTCATACCCTTCGCACACAGTTGGGTATCAAGGATTCTGAGCTACATTTGTTACTCAAATACCGCGGTTACCTACATAGATACATCCAGAACGAGATGGAGTTCCTGAACATCTCCTTTCTCGGCACAACGTACCGATACACTGTCAAAATCAAGCAAAAGTTTAAACAAAAGAAGTGAGACTTTAGATCTACGAATTCGAAGAACAAAGGACAAAGCCAAGGTGGGGTGACCTAAGACAACCCATCGAAGCTGCAAGAAAAGAACAACACCACGAAGTCAAATAAGGACATAGGAAAGTGGTGTGAGTTCCATAAGAGCCCCACTCACAACACAAATGAGTGTCGGACCAAGCAGTCGCTAGTGGCCGAGTTGAAGGCTTCCGAATCAGATGCATGTTTTGACCCTGAGTCACAACCCAACAAGGGGAATGGAAAAGGAAGCAAATAATTGAAGTGGAGCCCAATGCCACTGTTTCCACCACCAAGATCTTGAAGAATGAGCTCGAAGATCCAGAGGAGGGGGAGTGTCTTTTCCACTCACAGATGTAGGTGAAGGGTTCACCGCTGCAATTCATTGTTGATAGTGGGAGCTAAAAGAACCACATTTAAGTAGAGGTCATGAAGCGGCTGGGACTACCAACCATACCACGCCCACAACCATATAGCATCAGGTGGCTTCACCAAGGACAAGATCTCCAAGTTCGCCAGCAGTGTCGCCTTCCCTATAGCATCAAGTCCTTCATAGACGAGGTATTGTGTGATGTTGCACCTCTGGATGTTTGTGATGTATTATTAGGCCAACTATAATTGTGGAGGTGACATGTTGTGTGTGAGTCAAGGCCTCACACTGTTATTATTACTTTGGGTAATTCATTATACAAGATACCAGAGGCAGCCCCACCTACCGCCACCTCTTTAATCACTACTAAGAAATGCAGCAAGCTCATCTCCCAGACTAGGAAATTCATTTTCTGTCTAGTTCACTCCCAAGGTAATGGGAAGATCGTCGCCACATCCATGACCCCCACGAAGGGTTCCTCCATGCAGCAGCAGCAATAGAGGGATACAGTTATCTTCTCCACACCCACAAGGGTATTGTTGCACTGTTAGGTCAAGCATTCGTCTGATCTAACTTCCGGAGCACCTCTACCAATGGGTTGATCTATCACCACTCCATTCTGGAAAATGCCAAGTACAAGCAGCGACATGATCAACATCAGGTACCACACAAGTTTCAGGTGGGTGACAAAGTTTGGTTACATCTACATAAAGAACGCCTTACAAGTGCCCATCAAAAGCTCATACCACTCTGACATGGTCCTTACAAAATTACCAAGGTTGTGGGAAACAATGCTTTGGAGCACAGCATTCCTCGATTCCTTTGCTTGCACCAAGTGTTCAATGTGGAACACCCTCGACCATGCTTCCTATTAGGTTCCTATACCAATAGGAGTCATAATTTTGAATGAATAAGGTTAATCATTGTAATATTGTACATACCTTTGCGTTCTGCGAATGTTTTCCATATTAAAAAATTAAAAAATATAAAGAGGGTATGTCCTAAAAGAATAATCAAATGACAAAAAGAATAAGAAAAGGTAAAAAAAATGAAAATATATGAAGCCCAAAAACAAAAGAGACCATGAAAGTGTGCAAGTCAAAATACCACTACTATTTACTTTTATGCATAATAATGATTGAGTGCAGCTTTTTATTCATGCCACAACCAATGGTAATCAAACTATTTAATCTTGATTATACCATGCCTTGAATTTTATGTTTATAGTTAGATAATAAAATCTGACCAAACAGTTTAATCTTGGAAGATCATTAGATAGGTAGAGAAAATAAAAGGAGCTCACCAGTTTAATCTGAGCCCTTAGATGATATAAGGTTAGAATTAGATAGTCTACTTTGTAAAAGAAAAAGAATTGATAAGGGTTTGCTAGCCTAAATGCACCCAAATAAAATGAAGAAAAAATGGTAGGGTGAGTAAATGGGTAAGTAGAAGAAATGTTGCAGAAATATCAAGTGATTACACAAAAGCACTTATGTCATGTTTAAATACATCTTTCAAATGTGCATAAGCAGTAAACAAAGCAATTACAATGGTTTACAACATGGTTTATTTAACATCCCCTCAGTGATTTCACCCACCTACTTACTAATTTCCCATAAATAATTTCTAGTACTTTAAAACCGACAGGTCAAAGAGGCTCAGAGCATTTCTCTGACTTTTGGAGGGACCGGACCCTCTGCTTAATGACTTAGGGACACAAGTGCTAGGATCCCCTTCATGAAAATTCATATCCCTTCATTTCCCCTCATTAGCTAATAAAATCCATTTTCCTAAGGAAAAACTTCATTTACCTAGGAAAAGCAAACCCCCCCCCCCCACAATGTTAAAACATATTTCATCCAAAAACCCACAAAAGAATTTTATCGTGAGTACTAAGTGTATGTAAAGCACACAAATATTACATGTTACATTATGCTTAAGGAATATTAACCACCCCGCTCATTCATTTCATATTAGTTTCTAATTTTATTGTATAAATCCCCTATGATTACCTTTTTCTTGTATATTAATTAAACCCCTAAATTAAATAACCCAATCCCTTAGTTTTAATAAAAACTATATAAATTACCCATATCCCGATACAACCTTACTTAGTTACCTAATCCCAGTAAACCTAAGTTAATCCTGCCATTAACCTCACTCATTTCCCTAATCGCGCGATTAAGCCCCGCTCGGTCACTTAACTTAGGATTAATTCCTAAATTAATCCCAAACCATTGTGATTAAAACCCCTGCCCCCCCCCCCCCCAACTCTCGTTCATTTCCTTCACACATCTTCTCCGCCCGACTACCGTCTGATCATCACCCCCATCATCTGATGGCCTACATCTGTATCGGTCGAACCTGATCGCCGACCTTTACCCACCCTATACAGTGGTTTTCCCCGACCCCCCGAATGCTATGTGTCACACTGTAAGATAGACTGGGCAACCCGTCTTAAAAACCACCCCCGCCACAAAAGCGGTGCAATGGCCAAGCAAAACCGCTTCCCCGCTTAACCAAAAAAAAACGCCAACTGTTCATTCATAAATGAACCCGAAAAAAAATATTGTTTTTCTATAAAAGCCTATGAAGCCCTCTTTTCACCCTTTTCACTCATTTTTCTCTGTAAACTCTGAAAAACATTGCGACTCCTGCAAACGCTGAACTTGCCACATACCTCCAAATTCGCTCTAGAATAAGTTGTAGACAACCCAACTGACCTCTTAGTATGTACCAGAACCGTACAAACCTCTGCAACAGCCACGAACCATCAATTTGAAGCCAATTTGCCCAATTCTAGGTATTTCACCATAGAATACCACTGCCCTTTCAAATTTGGAAACATTTGGCCTATCAAAGTATTTTCATTAAGTAAAATTAATTGAAAAAGACTTTAAATTTAAGAAACCTGTAACTGTAGAGCTATAAAAAGGGTCTTTTTCACCTCTAGTTACCTCAAATTAATATGTCAATCCGGGAACGTCTGGTTATTTCAAAGAGTGTCTCAGTCTGAGGCTTAGCACTTGTCAGAGTAATGCTTGTAGTACAGCTGTTTAAAAGCTACAAAAGTAAATCAATGCGTATCTACAACTTAGCTACTTCAAAATACTAAATCACACCAAGCATTGCAATAACCCATCCTTTTCATAACTGATGAGAACAGATCCGAGGTCTAGGAGCTAGGTAGCAGATGCTGGAGCTCACTACAGCCTGAGATCGTCCTTAATGAATATAAATGAAACAGAAAGTAAAGGAAATAGCAATGAAATAGAACAGCACATCAGCCAAGGGTTCAGTAGCAATAACCCATCCCTTTCATAGCTGATGGGAGAAGATCAGAGGTCTGGGAGCCAAATAGCAGATGTTGATGCTCACTACAGCCTGAGACTGTCCTTAAGAAATGGAAAATAAATAAAATAGCAAATTAGCAATCTGGAAATGGAACAGCAATTGAAATGGAACAGCAACTAAAATGGAACAACAAATAAATGGAACAGCAACTAAATGGAACAACAATTCAGAAATGGAACAGCGATTCAGAAATGGAACAGCAGTTGAAATAAGCAGTAACCAAGTTCATCAAGCTGTGACTCTATCTAATCACTCCAATCAAAACATCAATCCTTTAGTCTTAAAAGATGTACACATACTATGGAACAACACTACCGATTACAACCCTAGAAACACAACGTGCTTAATCTGCTTCGGTTATTGATCTAAATAAACGCATGCGATTGCATCTCAAGATGAAAACAGTAACATTCAATAATCATATGAAATCAGACTTTTCAAGCTAACTGTTATAATGCTAAAGCACAATCGCAATGAACTCTGTAATGGAGTGACAGTATCCTGTAGAGATTAATCAACACTTAATGGATTGGTAACATGATACAGCGTCAATATAAGACTTTAGTTTGCAAGAACATTAAACAAGTTAAACATAACAGAGCATGTAATATAACGTCCATAAAACACAACAGATTACCAGATTACGCCTATGAACTAACCACACAGAAACCACGTGTAATGGTACAAGAGCAAGTGTCCTCCAGGGCCGGGCCCTTAGCCTCCAGGGGTACACCGCTTAAGATTGATCCAGGCTCAAAGATAAAATAGTAACCAAGTCTGTATTAAGGCATGAAATAAAATTACAGGAACTCAAGTCTTCAATAGAACATAAAGATCATAGTCCTGATCTTCCTTAAAAGAAATTACATAAAAATCCTCCTCCTAGCCAACAGTGCTATCCCTTATATAAGGAAGATGGCGGAGATATCTAGATATAGAAAATAGATAAAATAGCAATCCCTCAGGATCTTAGATCATGAGGGATTCGCAGATTTGTTAATCCTGCGTTACTTCTTTCCTTTTCTGTTCTGTGATGGTATCTCCGCTCCCTTTCCTGGGTTGATCCGTTTTGATCTGTGTTGCTTGTGGTCTCCCGTCAAAGGGACAGCAGTTAGCTCATCCTTGTCTTTTGCCTTGGAATGGCCACCTTCCATTTTTCCTCCCTCCTATACATAGGAATGAAAATTATCAGTGTTTCCTATTAATTTCTCGTCTTTCGTTATAAATCTTCATCATTATCTAAGTTTCTAATGCAAAAGTCTTTTAAGTTCTAGTGAAAAGATACTAAAATAACCATCGGAACATACCTTCCTTGATACTCCACATACCCCCCAGCTTACCCTTTTTCATGGCCTCATGAAAACATTATAGTTGACATGCAAAGCAGTGATGGAGTAGGCTGGTGATGGAATCTCGTGTGGGGGCCTACATCCATGATGCGAAATTAGATGATCAAAGAAATGGCTTGTCTGGCCCTCGGGCATCTCATACAGGGCTTGGTATCCAGGTGCAGGATGCCAAA
>APFE031730982.1:9396-24671 GCA_000404065.3 Pinus taeda | reverse complement strand
CCATAATGTTTAATGTTTCAATCCATTGTTCTTTCATGCCCCTTATTAATGTTGTTTTCAACACGTTATCAGGCAAAGACAGTGATGCATAGGGAGATCTTTGCATATTATACTGGAAACGTTCCGCATATTCTTCTAATGTTTCGTTTGGTCTAGCTATCATCTGAAATATTTCATCTTTTAGTTCTCTAGACCTGCAGTAGTCTTGATATTTTTTTAAAAATGATTCTTTCATTTGTTCCCAGTTATTTATAACCCCACCACCTAATCCCATAAACCATCTTAGAGTAGCCCCTTTCAGAGAAGAGGGGAACAATTTTAGTTTCTGGGGGTCAGTGGTGTAATCATATCCCCTGCGTAGTACATCAAATTCAAATAAAAATGCATCCGGTTCCTCTGATGTAAGTCCGTGAAATGTAGGGATGTGTTGAAGGGGGATTGCTTTCATAGGGGCGTTTGCTGCGGAATCCACTATGGGGTATTGTAATGTAGAGGTTTGGGTGTTTGGCGGATTTTGAGCCATCGGGTCAAATATATGCCAATAACCTTCCGGAATATCTAAGAGGGTATTCCTTGGTTGAGGAGGAATGTCTTTAACAGGAATAGTTTTAATAGCACTTCCTCTATCTGGGATTTCTATCTGAGGGGATTGGGTCTCTTCAATAATAATTTTTACCGCACTCCCTTTGTCTGGGCTATTCAAAGGCTGAGTTATCCTAGGAGGAGATCTTGGCTCTTCAGTTTCCCCTATTTCCCCTTCTCCTTCACAAAGATTACTGAGATTCCCTTCTTGCAGTCATTCTGGAATAGAATTTTCAATTTCTTGAAAGTCCTGTTCGTCAGTTTGACTATGCACCTCAGCAAAGGCTACAGATGGTGAACCTGTGGCCTGAAGGGAACTAGTAGGCTGTTTGGAAGTAACTTTCCTGGGTCCTACCGAAGGCTGAGATTCGGCTTTCTTATAGATTTCGTCTATGAATGTTGATTGACCAAGGGTCACCAGCCCCTTAGCTTTTTCTGGCTTTGGTAAAGGTTTGGGATTTTTCTCCGACTTTTTTTGCTTAGTCATGCACTCAATTTAACTACTAAATCTTTCTTAAGCAGATAGCAGCAAATCTGCAGAAAAGCGGGCAAAGGAGTAGGGCTTTTACATGCTCCGCGCGTAGGTTCTTACCTTCTGTTTTCAAAACCCAATTCTTCCCTAGCAGGTTTGTACACTACCCTGAAAAAGACAAATGGATACACTCTTTCCCCGGCAACAGCGCCAAAATGTAGAGCTATAAAAAGGGTCTCTTTCACCTCTAGTTACCTCACATTAATATGTCAATCTGGGAACGTCTGGTTATTTCAAAGAGTGTCTCAGTCTGAGGCTTAGCACTTGTCAGAGTAATGCTTGTAGTACAGCTGTTTAAAAGCTACAAAAGTAAATCAATGCTTATCTACAACTTAGCTACTTCAAAAGACTAAATCACACCAAGCATTGCATCAGCCAAAGGCTCGGTAGCAATAAACCATCCTTTTCATAACTGATGAGAACATATCCAAGGTCTGGGAGCTAGGTAGCAGATGTTGGGGCTCACTACAGCCTGAGATCATCCTTAATGAATATAAATGAAACGACAAGTAAAGGAAATAGCAATGAAATATAACAGCACATCAGCCAAGGGTTCAGTAGCAATAACCCATCCCTTTCATAGCTAATGGGAGCAGATCAGAGGTCTGGGAGCCAAATAGCAGATGCTGATGCTCACTATAGCCTGAGACTTTCCTTAAGAAATGGCAAATAAATAAAACAGCAAATTAGCAATCTAGAAATGGAACAGCAATTGAAATGGAACAGCAACTAAAATGGAACAGCAACTAAATGGAACAACAATTCAGAAATGGAACAGCGATTCAGAAATGGAACAGTAGTTGAAATAAGCAGTAACCAAGTTCATCAAGTTGTGACCCTATCTAATCACTCCAATCAAAACATCAATCCTTTAGTCTTAAAAGATGTACACATACTATGGAACAACACTACCGATTACAACCCTAGAAACACAACGTGCTTAATCTGCTTCTATTATTGATCTAAATAAACGCATACGATTGCATCTCAAGATGAAAACAGTAACATTCAATAATCATATGAAATCAGACTTTTCAAGATAATTGTTATAATGCTAAATCACAATCGCAATGAACTCTGTAATGGAGTGACAGTATCCTGTAGAGATTAATCAACACTTAATGGATTGGTAACATGATACAGCGTCAATATAAGACTTTAGTTTGCAGGAACATTAAACAAGTTAAAAATAACAGAGCATGTAATATAACGTCCATAAAACACAACAGATTACCAGATTACGCCTATGAACAAACCACACAGAAACCACGCGTAATGGTACAAGAGCAAGTGTCCTCCAGGGCCAGGCCTTTAGCGTCCAGGGGTACACCGCTTAAGATTGATCTAGGCTCAAAGATAAAAGAGTAACCAAGTCTATATTAAGGCATGAAATAAAATTACAGGAACTCAAGCCTTCAATAGAACATAAAGATCATAGTCTTGATCTTCCTTAAAAGAAATTACATAAAAGTCCTCCTCCTAGCCAACAGTGCTATCCCTTATATAAGGAAGATGGCGGAGATATCTAGATACAGAAAATTAATAAAATAGCGATCCCTCGGGATCTTAGATCCTGAGGGATTCGCAGATTTGTTAATCCTGCGTAACTTCTTTTTTTTCTGTTCTGTGCTGGTATCTCCGCTCCCTTTCCTGGGTTGATCCGTTTTGATCTGTGTTGCTTGTGGTCTCCCGTCAAAGGGATGGCAGTTAGCTCATCCTTGTCGTTTTCCTTGGAATGGCCACCTTCCGTTTTTCCTCCCTCCTGCACATAGGAATGACAATTATCAATGTTTCCTATTAATCTCTCGTGTTTCGTTATAAATCTTCATCATTATCTAAGTTTTTAATGGAAAAGGCTTTTAAGTTCTAGTTAAAAGATACTAAAATAACCATCGGAACATACGTTCCTTGATAATCCACAGTAAACAAACCCTCTAATAAGTTTCCAATTTCCATTGAAAACATTTGAATAAACCCCGAGTGCCTAATTCAAATCCAAAAGAACTTAATAATGGCTTCCCCTATTGCCATGGATGTCCAACCTATGACAACTCCACATTTAGACCTGGACCACCTTCCCCTGGCTGACAGGGACTTCCAAATTAAAGATACAAGTGCCTCGTAGCTCCTACTCAAAATTCATTGCTTGAGCAAAGATAGATACCTGAACCATTCAGATGATATTGGCCTTTGGGAGTCCAATTTACCATGGTATCAGTTCCCCCAAGTACATATATTCCTAGAAATTGTCCACATGTGCCATGCATGCTACATCCCTAGCCATAGAGCCATCATGTCTCATGACCAAAAGGTTTTGCTTACTATCACAGCTGAATCCATCAATGAAATGCTACATTTCCAACCAGCACCAAACCTAACCCTTCTCTCAATTGGAGATCTGATAGACCAGTGCACCAAGTTAAGTCCGTCAAGATTGGCCTAGTTACTCCAAATTTTCATTGTAGAAGAAAAAAGCGTTCCTAAAGATCCCCCTCCATATATGTCAGTTATTTTCTCTACAAGGGGCAAGAATATTGTGACCATGATATCATGTATTTTGGGCTACACTATAAGTGAATACATTGATGAGCTTATATTTTCCTTTATGTCCTTTTACACCCTAAGACAACCTCCTGCAACCATGTATGATTATGTCCAATTTATAGCTGATAGAATGCATGAGTAGTTTACTAGAATGAGTAATGAGAGAGTATTCAAATACTCATATGTATTATATCACCTATTTTTGTATTATCAGCTGGATAGGTTTCCTTTCACTCTCCAGAAGCTTGATACCAAAGGCCAGCCCAGCTCTGTCATTTTTTGGACCCCACTGTTCCACAAATTTGGATCACCATACACCTATTAAGAATTCATAGATTCTTTTGTTCATCCAGTCATGACTATGCTGACTAGAAATCCTCCAACTAGGATAAGTCCGGAGATAAAAAGAGTCCTCCAACTGTCCAAGCAAACCAAAGTGGGAGATTGGTATCTTTACCAAAACCACACAGAGATAAGGATTTATGGGTTCCATCTTGCACCATATAAACTACCCAAATACCTTCCCATGAGGTTATTTGCTCTAGAGTACTATAAGCAAATAATTAACTCTAATGAGATAATTTTTTCTCCGCCAAGAAAAGATCACAATTCAAAGTAAAAAACCAGTTAGGTCCCTTCATCTGCAATTCTAGAGAGGCAGGGAAGGAAGCAAACCAAATTTTGTAGCAAATGAAGTTCCAACAGAGTTTCATGTGGAGGTATGACCCACAAGAATTCATGACCAAATTGAGAAAAAAGGCCAAGTTGGGACCTTATATCCACCACCCCATACCAGAGATAGAAAGATATGCAAATCAATTTGAGTGGGTGGAAAACACTCTTGTAGACAGAGATAGTACAAAGGTAGATGTAGAAAATACCTTGATTGATTTAGAGAAGCAGCTTGATGAGAGCTCGTTTCTGCAGGTACCTAAACAACAAGAAGCCATCACGAGTACCCCTCTGATCATGCAGACTCCCCAAAATGAAGAAAGAAATCCCAAAAGAAATAGAGAGGGAAGTTCCACTTTAGGCATGGATACATCTAATGTGCAGTGTGAAACTAGTCACATCAAGAGGCAAAGGCTCAATCTTGTTTCTGAACAGGAAGATACAGAAGGATCAGCACAGGTGACCAACACTGATTTGGACAGAAGTAAGGGCACAACACCATCTAGGGAGACATAGGAACCATCCACATCACAAACTCAGATGTTGGAAAGGTAGCGAAGTGTGGAAGTATCCTCGTTCAGTAGGCCTGTTGACAAAGACAAAGACATAAAGGACAGATATAAAGAAATCAAAATGAGGAATGAGAAGCTCAAAGCTCAAACATATGCTCAATATCTAAAAATCACTCCCACAAATCAAACAAAGTTGATGTCAGCCTTTGACATCAAGGAGGGAAAGCTTCAAATGTCCTTTATCAAACCTACAACACTGCAACCCAAGACATCATCAGACTTCAAGAGGGTTGACTTTGAAGTATTGGCAAGGGATATTCATCCCATAGACCAAATAGAACTGCATAAACATGCTAGAGAGATGATATACTCCACCCTTACAGGTAAAGCCATAGTTTCCCATCAGCTACAAAACTCATTGAATAATATATCGGCACAGTTTCAGTTGGAGAAGGCCTCCTCAGAGGCCAAGGATACTAGGATTAAGTCTTTGGAAGACTTATTTATTGAGTTGGGACATGATCCCAAATATATTAAAGCTACATAGTAGCTCATAAAGAATAAAAATGATGATATTGGTGCACTTAAGAAGCAATAAAAAATACCCTAGCTGCAACATCCTCAAACACTTGAAGTCATAGAGAGCCAAACCAGACATGAAGAGTTGATGGACTTGGTCCTAAAACTTAATGATCAGTTAAGGGAGATAGAGAAGGAATTATAAACTTTAATTTAATTGAAGCAAAGTGATATTGCCACTACATCAGCAGAGGTCATCCCTATAGTATCTATAGCAGTCCCTTCCACACTAATAGCTTCACTAGCACCTACAGCTCCACTTGCTACAGCATTGCCAGTCACAATAGAGTCTACATCAACAGCAGGTACATCAGGGGAAAAAGTAGTTGAGTTGGTTAGAGCCATGGAGGAAACGTCTTGCAGGGGTGAGGAGGATGGGTTGCAAACCTTTCCTTTAAGAATGTGATCACAAGGGATGCAAGTTTTGGTTCAAGCCATTAGATGCAAGCACCCCATTGATTGGATCTGAGCTAAAGTTGTGCAGATAAAAACAAACAAGATCCTCCAGTGGGGGTGAATTGGAAAAACCATGTGCAAGGGAGATGCCTCCCTAAGGAAATCAAGGATTTGAAGTATGAAGTAAAATAAAAAAAAATGAGAGCTACATCCAACATATGATGGATCATGCCTTAGTATGCAAGTTCATTAGAATTTGGTCAACAGAGAGAGAATTGGTTGGATGGATCCAACAAAAATGGAAGTTGAAGGACACATTGATATTAAGCTAGGAGCAAAGGTTTTCTTTACAATAATTTTTTCAAATCTAGAATGGAGAAACATTTTATTTGAGAATGTCCCGTATCTTTTCAATAATGTGGGGTTATTCATGAAATTCTAGCAAGAAAGGTACAACTTAGAAAATGAAAAATTCCTGACAGCCTCAACTTGAGTTTTCCTATTTTCTCTACCAAAAGAATTTTGGGAGGAGGAACTCTTAGAAGGTATTGGAAATGTGATTGGATATTTTTTCAAAATATATGAAGTGGCCAAGCAAGGACGCTACACCTCATATGTGAAGATTTGTGTGTATATGAAAATCTCCCACCTATTGTCGAAATTAATCAAATTCTCCTACCATGATGAAGTTTCGAAACAACCTCTAGACTATGAGCGTGTACCATTCAGTTTCCTTAAGTTCCATGAATATGGCCATCTCTTCAATAATTGTCCCCTAAATCTCATAGAGGCAACAAAAGAAAAAAAAAATAGATCATGAGGGTTTTCAGAAAGTCCAACCCCATCATAAAAACCATTAAGTAAAAAATACAACATCACCAAAGGATCCCCTCCAATCCAACAATAGTTATGAGGCATTGACTAGAGAGGAGGGGGAAATGCCAAATCAGGTACATCCTTAAGAAATGGATCAAGATAAGGACAATGGAAAATCAAATTAAGAAGCTCATAAGAGAAAAGTGTCAAATAAATCCACAAAGAATGCACCAATAGAGGAAACTAATATGGTGGACATATATGGAACAGGGAATGCTAATTGGCCGAAGGACATGGGTATGGATGAAATCACACTCTTGAACCTTATTGAAGAATTGGTAGGTAAGGACCTAGGAAAGATACCAGATTAGAAAAAAAGTTGTTTAGACAGACATATCTACATCTAAAATATAAAATGAATGTGACTTTGAAGGGAGAAAGCTCCCTAACAAGTCTTGGCATCCAAACCAAAAACTTCAAAGATACTTTGAAGCATGCAAAGAAATACAAAATGAGAGGAAGGAAAAGAAAAAAGAGCTAATATAGGAGATGGGGGATTTACTTGTCAATTGTGGACAAGTGGCTCTCTTAATAGAGGTGTTTTTCTCTACACAACATTCTTCCCAATGAATATAATTTAGTGTAATATAAGATGCCTTAAATACCGAGGTAGACAAAGGCTTCTCAAAGAGAGATTATGTAAGGAACTCCCTATAATAGTAAAATTACAAGAGACTAAATGTGGCAATAAAATAGCCTCTCATTGTTGGAGAGAATGTTAAAACATAACAATATATCTAGCAAGGTAATTAGGGGGCATTCTTATTTTATGGAATTCAAACAAAGTGGAATTTATATATTGGATGGCTACATCAAGGATAATATTTGGTAAACTCAACTACTTAGGATCAAAAGAAACAAAATGCTTAACAATAATCTATGGGCCAAATATGGTAACCAAAAAGGCACACTTTTTGAGAAACTTAGTGATCATCAAAGATCTTCACCAAGATAAGATATGGATTATAGGATGCGAATTCAACATGGTGATATAATTAGAGGAAGCATTCACCACTTGGACACAAACTTCCAATAGTTCAAATTGTTGATGCAACAAATGAAGATGGTTGACATGGAAATAGTTAATGGAGTATTCACGTGGAAAAATTATCACAATGGTAAGAACCAAATAGCCTTGCAAATGGATAGTTTTTAGTCTCAAAATATATCTCAAGAGTTGATTCCTTCCTAGAAGGATCTATTATTCCTTGTACATGTTCATATTACTAGCCAATCTATTTATAAATAGATATCAAAGCTTCCACTAAAATAGGCTTTTCAAATTTGAGATATTTTGGCTTAAGGATCCATCCTTCCTTGAGAAGGGAAAGGCATGGTGGGAAGAGATTCAAGTTTGGGGTCCCTCCAGTATGGCCAAGTTTCAACAAGATTCCAAGATTCTTAAGTCAAAAATCAAAAAATTGAACAAAGAGTATTTTGGAGATATTTTCTAGGAAAAACAATAGTTGGAGGCACATATGCAAGAGGTTCAACAACATACAATTTTGGAGGGAATAATTGAGGACATGGCTGAAAAATAAAGAGAGCTTCCCATAAAAAGAAAGGACATAAGATAATAGGAGGAAATATTATAGAGGCAATAATGTACTAACTTTGACAATAGGAAAAGAACACAGTTTTTTCATAAATCAATAATCAAACACCCACATCATAACAAGATATTTTTGCTCAAAGATGAAGCGAGGTGAAAATTCACATATCGCAAAGAGATGGAGTAATAATTGCTTTGATATTACGAATCATTCTACCTTAACCAAATCAAAGTCCATGGAGACCAATCCAGAAATTCATTGAAAGCATCATAGTGTTGCTTCATCCAGATCATAATGTTGCCTTAATGCGAGAGGTATCATATGCTGAAGTTGAAGAGGAAGTAACATCCATGCCAAAGAACAAATCGTCAGGTCTAGATGGCTTCACCATATATTTTTTATAGGCTTGTTAGCACTTCCTTGGTGTAGGAATCCATGACCTAGGAGAGGAATCTTGTAGTACTTTCTCTTTTTTCCAATCTTGAATGGAACACTATTAACATTATAACTCAAGTCAAATAAGGCCCTAGATCCTAGTAGCTTCATATCAAAAGCTTTATGCAATGTAATATATAATATTATTCTGAAAATCATTGCAAATTGTCTAAAGCCACTCTTGAAAAATCTATTTTCAATGGAGTAAATTGGTTATGTGGGGGCAAAAAAAATATTGGATGGAATAGGTTTATCCCATGAGGTTCCATATGATGGAAAAATATAAAAAGGAAGGAATGATAATTAATCTTGACCTATCTAAGGCGTTAGATATACTTAGTTGGGCCTATCTCTTCAATTTTCTAACAGTCTTTGGACTTTAAAGTAGTTGGATTAATTGGGTAGGAGCTCTAGTTGCAACCCCTTTCTTCTCGATGATGCTCAATATATCTCCTTCATCAACATTCATGTCTTCACATGGAATTCAACAAGGTGACCATCTCTCACCATTCTTATTCATTCTTGTTTCAAAAGGATTGGGACGCACCATAAAGGCAATAATAACACAAGGAAAGATAAAAATATTAAGACTTTATGGTGATGATCTTATCATATCAAATCAACAGTTTATTGATGATAGGATGCTAATGAGATTTCCTATAGTAAATGAAGCTAGAGATCTAAAATATATCCCAAAGGATGTCATGTAGACCTTAGGTACATCAATTAATGCAGGTAAATATCAAATTTATTAATTTAAAACTAATTTACAGTGCAGGTGCACCTGGCTAGATTGTTGGGTATTCAACCTAGTTTTCTCCCTGCTAAATATATGGGGTTTCCTTTTGTATAAAAATCCCTTATAACTACTCACTGGAAGGAATTGGTCAAAAAAAATCCAAAAAATTAGATGTTGGGCCTTCAGATCTCTCAATTTTTTTGCTAGATTAGACTTGTTAAAATTAGTCTTGCAGCCCTGTTGATGTATCTTTTCTCTACATTAGCAGAACCCAAAGGACTCCTTTGATCCATCAATATTATCTGCAAATCATTTCTCTAGGGAGGGGTTATACAAGAAAGAAAATGGGACCTTGTAGCCCTGGATAAATTATGCCTTCCCAAAATGGTTGGAGGTCTTGGTATTTGTGATCCAAAAATTCTAAATAATGTTTTAAGAGAAAATTTAAGGTGGAGGTGGATCCAAGGTGGCCAGGATCTATGGAGACAACATTGGAGCATAAAAAATAACCCCTCTCAATCATGGCAACAACAATTAAGATCTCAAAACCTTGTTCGAGGATCTTCAATATGGAATTTGTCCAACACTATAAATTCATTGTACAACAACATTGTTTATGGAAAGTCCAAAAGGAAAGGATGCCTTGTTTTTGGCAAACTCATGGATGTAGTATCAAAATCTTGGTGGTAGGGTATAATTTCTTGCTATAGAAGAGCTTATGAAATCTAGAGGTCTCTTAACAGTAGCAAATTAGTGGAACTAGACAGTGGAGCACACCTCATGGAGAGAATGGAAAAATAAGGAAGGTTGGCCTCAAATGCTTGATCAAACCAATATGTACACATTAATGGAAGAAATTCACAAACAAAAAATCCAACTCTCTAAGGGACAGGACAAACTCCAATGGAGCTACAAACACGAGGATATGTTCATAATCAAATAGGCATATCAACTAGCTGCAGGTCACACCAATCTTCCTCATTAGTCGATATGGAAATATGTTTAGGCTCAAAACTTATGACCCAAAGTTTCCCATTTTCTTTTGTTGTTAGTACATAAAGTATACCTTCCATGGGCTAAAACCATCTAGAGAGGATTTTAAGGCCCTTCCCTCTCTTTTCTATGTAGATTGGATGCAAAGGACATGGAGCACATGCCCAATACATGTGATTTTTCTAAACATATATGGTCTCAACTCTTAAGCTCATTTGGATAGTGAGTTGGGAATAGGAATAACATCATAGAAATGAATGAAGATTGGAGATCTTTTGTGACAAAGAATCCAATTGTATCGAGCTCAGGCCCTCATTCCAGGGTTTTTATTATGGAACATATGGAAATAAAGGAACAATCACATCTTTAACAATTGCTCATTACAAGGGGAGATAATCTGGGCAAAAGCATTACAAAGTGTTCATGAAACAATACTACTCCACCCTTGGTCATCATCAGACTAGGAAGTTGAAGGTTTAGATGCCATAATTTTATGTAATATCAATTTCTTTCTATCTCCTTCTATGGATTTTTTTCCTCCAAGAAGCCAACCTTCTACTTCTCCAACCTGATAGCGTACTCCTCCCTGGATTCCTTAAACTAAAATTAGATGGGGCATTTGAAGGCAGTCTAATTTTTTATGGTCTTGGAGGAATATTTCATGACAACTATCGGAAACCAATGTTTCTATTCGTAGATGGTATGAAACATTAAAAAACAATGCAATTGAATTTTCATCTCTAGATATTGGCCTTGTTATTGCATAATCTTTTTATTTTTTTTTGGGTCAAATAAGGGTGGAGCCTTCTATTAACCACAAGAAATATTACATATGTTACATGTCTTTACAAAAGTAAGGACCATCAAGGGCTTACCCTATGAAGAGTGACCAACTACATAATCCGAAATAAACCCAAAACCCTCAACCCGAGGCTTAAAAAATAAGTCACCATCCATGATCCATCCCGATGGCCATTCAATGAGACCCCCAGTGATCCGACAGTTATAACAGAATTCGCTTCAAAGGTGAGCTCAGTCTTTATCAACTTTATGGATCTGGCAGGGTAAATAAACATTCAAAGTGTAAAACTTCGGGTTCGTTTTGGACCTAACCTCCTCCTATGTTGAGGCCCGATGTCCTTTCAATATAGATCCAGCGAGATCCAACGGTCATGAACACTGTCGTCTCGGAAACATGCACCCCTTTTACCTAGTTCACAGATGCGATAAGGATTGTGAGCCATTAGTTTATAAAAGTTCAGGTTCAGTTTGAAACTTAAGCTCTGATCACTTTGAGAACCCGAAGACCACACGATTAAGCCCCTGTTGATCTGACGCTCCTCCGAGATATCGGAACGGAAACCTACAAGATCTTTATCCTTTTTTCAGACCCAATGAATATTATAAACCACGAGTCTAAAAAACTTTGGGTCCGCTTGAATAGTTAACCTTCGATTACTTTTCCATCCGATGGCCATTTGATGATGAAAGCTGTCAAGATCTGTGGTCAGTGACCTTTTAAGAGGCCTGTTATTTACCAAGTGCCTCTCCCCTGTAGAAAGCTCTGTTTTGAGCATTTTCCTTCTCTTTATCTTTCTTTCCTTTGGGGATCAACAGTTAAGAATGACTTATGCTTTTGCTTTCTCCTAGTACCACTAGTCTTCTTTATTTTTCATTCCTAATAGTTTGGAAGTTTTCCATGTCTTTGGTCGCCTATCTCTAGAAATCCTCATGCAATTTCCTCGAGGGTGTCGAATCCCAAGCATACCTACTATAACTTTCCTTGCAAGACACTCCTTCATTCGCCAGACGATCAACTAGCATATTGGCTTTTCTTCGCACATGAATGAAGTTGGTCGTTCTCAGGGTTTCTAGGTGGGATTGAATTGGCTAAAAGACCTGCAAAAGCTACCAATGTTTTGAAAATTTTCCAGGTGTTTTTCCATTACAGATAATCTTGGCCAAATTAATAACCAATTCAGAGTCTACTTCAATGATGGCATTATGAAAGTTTGACTCAATTAGTATTTCCAGGCATTGCTCTAAGGCCATAAGCTCCTCCATGTTATTAGTGGCAGTCCCCAAATGACTATGAAAGATGTCCTTTATGCACCCCTACTCATCTCTGATGACCCCGCCAAAACCAACCATCCCTGGGTTACCTTTAGAGGCTCCATATATGTTAATTTTCAAGAAACCATGAGGAGGAGGTTGCCAAAAGTCTTTACCAGTGTTTATCTGGCTCACATCTTTGTGTATACTCTAGGGAACTAGTGCTTGGAGGCCTAACTTTAGTAGTATACTAGCATCCTAGGGCAGAATCAGGTTCTCAGGAGGTCTCCCTAACATGGCACCAACAGTGTCTTTGAGTTGTCTTATTATTTGTGCAATGGTGTTCTAGGTTGAGCCAGTCTTGTTCTTGAAAATCCCGCCATTACGTTCTTTCCAGACATCCCAGATTAAGAAGCCTCGAACCAGAGTCCAAGCTTTATTGATGATCTCATTACCTGAGAAGTCTTTTCTCCAATTCATCGAAGTGTTGGTAATATTGAGGCGATCCCTGTCAGTTTGTCTGAAGACTGAGGCTACCCAATCCCACAAGGTAGAGGTGAATGGCCAGAGGTTGAGTAAGTGTTCCATCATCTCCTCTTGTGAACCACATAGATTGCATTTGGATGGGCCAACAAAACCTCTCTTCAGAATATTTTCCCAAGTCATAATTTTCTTTTGTTGAACCAACCACATAAACAACTTTATTTTCATCCAATGCAGGTTCTGCCAAAGGTCCTTCCATACCTTATCAGGGTTTTGATAATCAAACCCTAGGGCTATTCGTTTGGCTTCTTTGAGGTTAAAGTTACCTTTTGTGTTTATTCCCCATATAAGTTGGTCAGACATGGATGATACCAAAGTCTTCCTCTGCTTCAAGTCCATAGTAAGAGAGTCTGCCTGAGCTTTCAAAGGGCTCTCTTCCCTGTAGCCTAGATCCTTCCATATTCTCCATTTTCCATTGTTCCTTACCTGATCCCATAAGTCACTTACATGCATAAACCTTTGTTATCAGTACCATTCTTGAGATCGGTTAGTTCTTCCCTAAATAGGTTTGGTTCTTGCTGCCAGTTGTCCTCCCAGAATTTTTCCAGGTTCCCAGCTCTGATCTCCCAAAAGCTATGCTGCTAGAAAATGCCTCTATTTTCCCAAGAAAGATTCCAAATGTGGGAGCCCTTGATTAGCCCAGAAATTCGAATATGATCCCTCTCATGCCAATTATCTGCATATTTCCTTTTCCAAAGCTTGGCCCATGGGGTTGTCGATTCCTTAAGCCACCTCCACCAAAGCCCTGCACCTGAAACTCTGTTGATGGTTTCAGGGTCATGAAGCCCCAAACCTCCATGGGCCTTAGGTTTACATAGCTTATCCCAAGCTACCAAAGCCCATTTCTTTTTCTCTTCCCCTTTGCCCCAAACAAAATCCCTTTGAATGTTCCTCATCTATTGCAAAACTCCTTTAGGAGCAGGAAGAGTTGACATCATTAAAATGGGTATGGCCTGCAGGACAGCTTTTGTGAGCACAAGCCACCCTACTAAATTCAAAGATCTGCATGTCCATTTCCTAACCCTATCCTACAGTTTGTTGATGACTGGCTCCCACACTCCCCTGCCTAGAGGTTTGTTTGTAAGGGGCATTCCAAGGTACTTAGAGGGTAACTGATCCCTTTGGAACCCTAGAATTCTAGTAAAGTTTCTCTTAATAGCAATGTCAATGTTAAAAAAGAAAACTTTTGATTTGTCAAGGCTTACCTCTGTACCAATGATCATAGCAAAGTAATTCAAGATTTGTTTAAAAACTTTGGCTTCCTTGACCGTGGGAATGCCCTACAGCATAGTATCATCCACAGATTGTTGGTGAGTTGAAGCAGCTCCATCTACAGTAAGTTTCAAACCCGGGATTCTTCCCTCAACATTTTCCATTTTTATTGCTCTTCCTAGCCCTTCCATCATGAGCACAAAGAGGAAGGGGGAGAGCGGATCTCCTTGTCTTAGACCCCTAGAAGGCATTAAGGTTCTCGAGGGCCAGCCATTGAGCAGGATTAAAAAACTGGCCATGGATACAAGGGCCATAACCCATATGATCCAATTGTGATCAAAACCATAAGCTTTCAGCACTGCCCTGATGTAAGACCAGCTTAGCTTGTCATAAGCTTTCGCTAGATCAAGTTGTATGATCATACCAGCTTGCTTATTACTCTTAAGAGAGTGTACCATCTCATGAGCTTGTATGATGTTGTTGAGAATTTTTCTTCCTTCCACATAACCAATTTGCTCCTCTGAGACAAGAGTTGGAAGAAGGGGCTTGAGTCTGTTAGTGATCACTTTGGAAATAATTTTGTACACCACGTTACATAAAGCTATGGGTTTGAATCTGTCTGGTGTCGTAGCTTTTTCTTGCTTTGGAATCAAAGCTATGAAAGAGGCATTGAGAGCCTTTAGGACTGATTTGGATCTTCTTGAGTCTTCCACCGCATCAAGGATGTCTTGTTTGACTGTTTTCCAGCATGCTTTGAAGAAGTCCACATTGGAACAATCCGGGCCAGGAGCATTCCCATTTTGCATATCATTGATAGCTTCACTGACCTCATCTTCAGACACTGGCCTATTAAGATTGTGATTGTCTTCCCTTGTTACAAGCTTGGGAATGTACCTTGTGAATTTATTAATGAACTGTGACCTGTCTAAGAGAGGCTCCTTTGAGCCCACGGGGCTTTGGATTGACGGTGAATGGGTGAGTTGTTAAGGCACTCCTTGCGATAGGTCACCGGTTCAAATCCCCCGTGGGTACTTAGGTTAGTCTTAACATAAAAA
>APFE031730978.1:0-20252 GCA_000404065.3 Pinus taeda | reverse complement strand
GGCACTCAAATCCCTCACAGTGTAGGTAGAGAACTCCAGTGGAATCCACATTGTTTGGTGTTTTTGATGTGTTCTATGAGTCCCACATTCATGCTTGGAATATGGCACATGGGTGATTCGGTGAAGAGATACTTGGATCAACCAATCTATGGTAGGGTGGAACATGATAGTCCCATCTCTAGTCGGTTCATTGCATTGATTAATGACAAATTCATTCCATTGATTTTCATGTGTAAATGTACTAGTGTATATATGGATTTTGATGTCTGATATGTTTATTGTAATTATGTTCCTATTACGCTGGTTATATGTTCATTTTATGGCACCAGCTATGTTTGGCTCTTAGCATGTTTTTACTTGTATTTGAATGGATATCTTATCTATGACCTAATAAGTGATAAGGAAGGAAATGACATGAGGAAACAATGGTTCATGGCGAATATTACATAAGTAAGATATCCCTACACTTAACTCTATTATTTACACCTGTAGGTTACATGTCGATGATATGTTTGATGAAATGCACGTCATGGCTAGTAGGGGTCTATTTAATGCCTTGATCAACTATTTACTTTTGCATCATTGTTTCCCTTTACTTTACATAATTATGAGCTTTCATTCCATTATGGAAAGTGGTATGGGCTCTAGGCCTAAAAAAGTGGCTCAAATCTTGAAGTCGTTGGCATAGAACTAGCAATATTGGACCACAGTCACTAGTAGGCAAGCCTATGAGAGGGACTTTAGGTCTCTGATCGTTCCCTTTCCAGTCGCATGAGAGAAACTGAGCCTTAAATTTTCCAGAACAGCAGTGAGACCCACAGGCAAATTCTATGAGTGGTTGACTTGTCTCCTGAGGGTTTTGTTTATGGTGTTGGATGGTTGTATGAGATCTTTCGTCGATTCCACTTCCTTAAGGTCACCTAGGAGGTCGATTTGATCATATTAACCTCTTGTCTCATGTTTACCCCATTTGGAATGATAACTTGGGTGGATGGTGTTACATATATGATGTTAATCATGTTGTTGATTGGTTTGTGATATAGGAAAAATCCTTGGGAGAATTCTAGTCAAAGCCACTATGCATCCGAAGCATAGGCAAATCATGGTCTAGAATTGAGTAATCAAGTATGTCAAGGTATAATGGAAGCACTTTGGTATAGATGAAGTCAGTTGGGAGATGATTCAGAAAATGAGGGTATCATAGCCATTTTTGTTTGTGGGTAATAAAATGTAAACATAAATGTAAATGGATGTAAATATCTATGCATATATAGCTCGTGGTTTGATTTTATGTTCAATTTAGATCACTATTGAATCTTATGTTTAGTATAGAACACAGTTGAATTATTTTCAAGTATAGAACACTAAGGATGGTCTTCCTTTAAGGGGGTGGGGTCTATAATACCCCTTTTGGCTACCCCTATTGTAACTATCATGGCAAATTTGTAATCCATGTAAATATTGTGGAAATGTAAACACAATGATTGTTTGTGAGGAGTGGACATAGATTCAAAGTTTGGGAGAGAGGAGTTGCTTAGAAATTCGTTAACTTGAGTTTTTTATTTAATGGCCACCAATTTTTATGACTAGGTTTAACTGCCTCCATAGCAGACAAGGTGGTTGACTATGGCTTCCTGAGTGTAGTACAAGCCCCTACGACCTCTATTTTATTCATAGGTTATGTTGTGTAGTTAACGCACAAGGGGTTGAAATGAAATAATAGGGAATGGATTCATATTGGAAACAATGAACTGCACATAGTAGGAAAAAGGTGTGGCTGATATTGGAAAATATCACATACATAAAATTGTGTGTTGTGGTTTCTCACATGTTAGGTTATGCATACAAGGTTTGTGAGTGAACCCATAGGGAAAAGGAAGAGGATCATAAACAAGCATTTGTGTTAGAGCACGAGCAAGCTGAAGAACATGGTTAAGAGGAATAAGCAAGTGGAGACATTGTGCCTTCTAGAATCTTGTGAGATGGAGTATGTGGAACACACTGTACTTAGGATCCCTATTTAGGAGAGGAAAAACTCTGTGTGTTCTTGATATCTTTAGGATTAGCAGATGGACATCAATTTGCTCTAAATTCTCAGTTGAAAAGATGGAGACATTGAGGATATAATCCTGAACTAAGTGGGTGGAGACAGGTTGGTATCTAGATTTTGGTATGATTAGATTGATTGGCATCAGTTTAAATTTCCTTAAGAACTTACTCCTCATACTCTTAATCTAGCTTAGGTGTAGTTAGTTTTAAGAAAGATTGCAGTTTATTTAGCCTATGGATGGGTGGAGAGTGGAAGTCCCTCTGTCAGTTTCCATTCATTAAGCTATGCAGATAAATGTATTCACTTGTGTTTTTATTGCATTATGAATGTGAAATGATGTTGTTATGGACCATAAGAATGGTTCTATCAACATTATTATATAGGAATGGTGTTATTCTTGGTTGTCTTTAATGACATGTATATGTGATTATTCTGATAGTTTGAGGGGTTTGGAGACCCCTAAGTTTACCCTTACTTTTCTAGTGATAAAGATAATTTGTAGTCTGTGGATATTAATGTTGACATGGCCAAGGTTATTTACTGGTCATATGTGTTGACCTAATTTTTTTGTATTGCATGTGTTTACCATTGAATTTGATGGTGTTGTGTTGCACCTAGTTTGGGGTGTGGTATGATATTGTTGTGCTTAACACATAGAGTAGTGTTAGCCACTATTTGGCTTTTCCATTCCCTAGTAAGGGGCATGTCTATAAGCTTGATTGAATAGGGTTATGTCCACAAGAATGTTTGAGTGTTTGTATAGAAATCAAGGATTCATATATGTAAGGAGAAATGTTCTAGGCAACATTAATCTTAAAGGAAGCCTAGGTGAAGTCCCTGAAATCCTTGAGTGTTTAAGCCTTTGTGTCACATAGTGACAAGCTTGTGATTGAGATGAATGAGTTTGATAAATGATGAAGGAAATCAAGATTGGAAAAGGGTGCAAAATTAACAAGAGTGGGGGGTAGAGAAATACTCATTACCTGCTGAGGATTATTCACATCATGTCGCTCCAAGTTCCATGAGAAGTTTATTGGAAAGATGGTGCTATTAACAAGTAGTGTAAGGTGCGCTAAGAAATTGTTCCCAACAATGAAAGAAAAAATATACATCCCAAGAAGTGGAGGTATGTATCGTAGGAAAAAAAAGGTATTAACATTAGGGAATGGACATATGTCTATCTCGGGGAACAGGAGAGGGTACATACTAGGGAATTGATGGAGATGTGTGTTTGATGCAAAAAGGTCGTTAACTAACCATAAACCTTATAACATGAAATAGTTGAATTACATGAAGGCTTGGGACTTGGTGGGACCCTCAACTAGGTCAAATCGACATAAGGCACATAAACCAAGTGAGGCTACATGGATACCACATTAGCACATGACATGGTGAAGTTGATGATGTGGCATGTTGACATTGTGACATGTGCCAAGAAGAAAGGACTTTTTGGAAGGCCAAGTGGAAATTTTTCAGGTGACAAATGGCATCATAAGATGATGCCACATGGCAAAGTGATGTCACCTAGACATCATGATGATGTAATCAAGATGATAGAAGTGAATGACGTGGAAAATTGTGCTAGCGTGGCACCTAGGTGACATGTGGAGGTGATTAGTGGTGCCACCTAGTGTAGGGGAACTATGTGGCATTGCCGAGGAAGTTGACATGACCTAGAGCCACATCATTATCGAGTGTGAGTTCCAAAGAGGTTTCAAAACTCATTTCGTAGCTAAGGCACGAATGTTAGATTCCATAGAGAAGAGGAAAGTTGTGGTATGAAAATTCTCCCTATCACTTAACATGAAAGTGTTTGTCACGTCACAAAAGTTGGGGAGAAAAAAACTCTTAGAAGTTGGGTGTGGTGTGCTGTTGTGGTAACGCTATGTCATAGAGGTTTAATGGTGGACCTCTCATGAGGTGGTAGTGTCACATGGGTATCATGTAATAGGTAACTTTCTAATGTGGAAAGGGGTCTAAGAGGGCCTAAACGTAAGAAGGGCATAACTTTTGATCCAAGAGTCAGGTTGAAGTAAAATTTATATCACCATAAAGCTTTTGATGAGTTGGGTACAATGGTGTTGTCTAAATTTGAGTCTTCCAATTTTGGGAATAAAGTATTTTATAACCCCATTACCATGATGAAACTATGGAAGTTGGGTTATATTAAAGTAACACCTCCCACTAGAGCTTGGGGAATTCTAAGGTGGTGGGAGGGAGAAATTACATTTGCAAAGTATTTTTGCAAGCTTGTGTTACCCATGGCAGTAAAATAGAAACACTACAGCCTAATTTTATGCTCATTCATTCCCCAATGTATGATTGACTAGTTAGATAGACATGATTCCATTGCTTTCCTTTAATTTGATCTAGAGTAGCCTTTCAATTTAATGCCTAAGTGATTAGAATTTATTTCCTAATCAGTAGTCTCTACAAGTGATGAGAGCATAGTTGTGTGAGCCTTTTAAGGTGTGATATCCGACAACCTAGATTTCTACCTATGCAAGCTTCAGTAGCCTAGATTGGAAAATATTGGTTCCATTTTTGTCTTGAAAGTTACATTAATGGCCTAGAACTTTGTCTTATTTTGCAATAGTTTAAGTAGAGTTAGTATTGATATGAAGTTAGAACTTTTATTGTTTCCACTATAGTGATTTAATGTATTTATCCCTTCTTCAATCATAAATGTTAATTTTGAATTCCATTCTTACTCAAAGCTTTAATTCCATTATTATATGTTAAGCTTGAATTTCATTCTTAAGTTTGAATTCCACTTTCAGGTAAATTTTTAACTTTGTTCTCATCAAAATTTGTTTAGTGATTTAACTAGATTTTATATGGATTTTGATCTTAGATTGAATCTCATTCTTTACTTAAGCCTTCAATTCATATTATTTATTAGTCTCATCACTCTTTTGACATTTCATAAGAAGTTCATGCTTAGTTAAACTTAATATTCATTAAAGTGACACATTAGGAAACTAAGCTAATTATTTTACATATAGTGGGTATGCTTCATTAGTTTATGAATCCCGAATTAATATGATAAATGTCTTAATTTAGGCAATTAAATTAAACCCCACACCTCTCACTATAATTTTTCTCCTCTATTGAACATGAATTGCTAGTATAGCTTGTTTTCCATCTCCATTTCTCCAAAGATTCCAAATGTTGTCTACATAAATCCAACATCACCTAAAAAGTTCTCTTTATTTCTCTATTTAGTTTTATCCTAAGTGGAGACATATCTATTTTCTCTCTCTTTGTTATGTTATTTATTCATGTGGTTCCATTTGACCAAGGGGATTTTGCCATCTTCTTTCTAGTTGGAAATTTATCTATTTGTGCTACTATGGAAGGTTGCATTACGAAACTTGATATTTATCTATGGCAAGCTCCAACTTCATATGGAAGTGGATCTATCAATGATGGAAAGTAGGTGATATTCCTTTACTTTGTTGGTATAATGGTGGATCTAAGTATATTTTATTTAAACTTTATAAACTTATTTTTCATTGTGACCTAACAAATGCTAAGGTGAAGTAGTAAAATCAAGTAAAGTCTTCAACATTATGTTGAAGCTTGAGGACTTGATCTCTAATAGCCAACTTCTTGTTCTTATAATATTTGATTATCATTGTATGTGTAAAATGGACATAAAGCATCAATAACCATTTGTAGTTACTTTTTCCTTAATCCATCTAGTATAAAATTCAAACTGTGTTCCATCATATTGCTTCCACAAACTACGAATTTGTCTAATTGATGTCATTAGGATGAATGACATTAGAACCATGAAAAATAAGAATACAACATTGAACTGCATCCAAAGTCACAAGCATACAAAGACATAAAATATTTCACATCTTCTCATGTGCATACATATTTTAAATATCCAACATAACTACACAAGCCTTTAATTCATTCTACAACATTAAATGTTTTATATATATGCTCAATTTCTATCACTAAGAATGGGTATGTGAGAATATGCATAGTTCTTCAAATTCTTGTAGTAGACACTTTGGGATATACTCCTCTTTGGTATTACAAAAAAAAACTTATTGTCGACAACGTCATAAGAATAATGTAGAATAACAATTTCAAATTCAAAATCTTGATTGAATCATAATGCACTCAAGAAATTTAAGCACTTGGAAGAAAATTTACATTAATCAAGCATTCCATACCATGTTACGTAGTGACTACATTTTAACTATTGTCTTTGTATGTTGATTCTTTTTCTATGGTTTGAACCATTATTCTCACTCTCTCCAACAATTTATTTTAGTTAGAATCAACTATTTCAATCCTAACATGGTATTCAACACACTTCATGATCAACACCAAATCAAGATAGTTACAATAAAATTCAATGATGCTCCATTATTTGATCAAGAATAAACACATAGTACAAAACAAGCAATCTTCAGAATTTAAACACAAAAGCCTCCTATGAAATTTCAAAACATTAAATGAAGTACTAATAGGTACACCAATCATAAGTAAGGGCTTTGGACTAGTGTCCACTAATATCGTTCATATATCTTAAATCATTACCAAATGTATGAGGAAAAACCTTAATCTAATAATATGCTAAAATATTTTACACTTATACTTCCATGCTTCCTTGATATTTATTGATTTCAAATTGCTCTCCTTATTATCCATATAGGCCCATTTTTTCAAAATTTATTTCATAATGCTCTCTCCTCGTAATGTTCGAACACTATATGTCCATCATCCTCATTATAGCTTCATCACGAATAATGAGACCTCTCAGGATGTATAACCTTGGTGCTCTCATACCAATTAAAATAATAAAAATAATAAGAATATACTCAATGAGACCAAGAAATGGTGTAATGAGCCCAAAATTGATATATTGTATTCACAATATTATAATATACAATAAATTATATAACAATGATAACCGCCAAATAATGAGTGGTACCTATATGAGAAGATTAAAACCATAACCTTAAAACATAACTAAGAATAAGTTACCTATGATAAGAAATATGTGTGTTTGGCGGTCAAGGATTTCAGATTAGAGTGATCCAAAAGGATAATAGTTGTTTTACTTAATTATTCATCAAAAAGATGTAACCATATTGACTTTTCCTAAGTTTTATATAGTGACTTCGTGTGGTACCTAAGATAGATCCCTAATCTCCTTCCATTGTCTCATTGGAGATTTCGTTATTTTGATGGAGATTACAACTTAGACGATGACTCTATAAAATTATAAATTCTCGAACTTTGTTGGTTAGACCTGGGCCCTTATCGTCTCCTGTTAACCTTAAAATCTTCGAAAAACTATCGTCTGACTTTTCACTGATTAAACTTGGGTAATTACTCCTCTTGAGTTAAATTTTGGAAGAATATGTTTTATTGACTAAATCTTAGTAAATTTTGGACAAGTATGTTTTATTGACTAAATCTTAGTAAGTATTTTATAACATGATGTTGATAATGTGATGATGTTTTGACATTTTTACAAGACGTGCCGTGTTGGGAATAGCATGGTAACTTAGTATATTTTTACTTAATATTTAATGTATGGTATTTCAAAGTGGTTGGTGAATAAGTTGTAGTTTAATGAGGCATTGTTTTTACTTTGAAACAAAGGAAATTTTAACACAAATTTGATAAAATCTATTGGAAATTTTTGGAAATCTAGGTTATAGTTATCAAGTTTCAAGATTTTGGGTGCTCTAGAGATTTTTGATGGTGTTGAATCTATTTCCACCATCAAAAACATGATTCAAGCATTCCTACTATCATATTTTTTGAAATAAAAAAAGGGACTAGATTTCAATGAATTTTGACCGTTCGAGTGAAATCGACACCTCATTTGACAACGCCAGTGAATAACCCAATCAATGGAAAACTCAAGAAATCTCTCTTCAATGCTTAATTCGACATTGTAAACTAAGATATTCCTCCTCGATTCAATTTAATTCCCTCTCGCACTAAATCAATAAACCAAAAAATTTAACTCATAATAAAGATAATTTTTTTATTTATGTAACATAAATTTCAATTATTTATATTTTTCATTCTTTTACCATGGTGGATCGATAAATTTGTGGAGTAATATAGGTGAGGACCAATATCAAACCTAGTGGTTTCCACTATAACACCAAGAGTATACTTGATTGTCATTATAACACCAAGAGTATATCCAACAACTCATAAGCCAACTATATGATGAAAATGAGATTTTGGGGGTTGCCCAAAATCCCAAATTCTTTAAAAATCTTGATCGTGGACCTGTGGGTTATGGGCCCACTCAATCTTTGGGAAGCCTTTTAATTAATTCACCGTTATAGTTTGTCTTGCTCTCATTTGAACATTCATGCAGCCGCCGCCAAGTGCCTGCAGCACCATTTTTATTTACAGAACACAAGGTTTGACTCATTTATAAAACACATAGCGTATACAATTAACACAGAACATAAACACACTTTTATATATTTACAGAACAATTACAAAGTTAAGGCCTTTCAGCCTTAAAACGAACTCGTGCTCGGCTACATCTTGCCCACTCACAATTTTCTTCACAAAATAAGATATCTATTACACCCCTATTGAATTACATTTATATAAAAAGTCTTATGAAGGACCGATCCTATCCTCTTCTGATTTTTCTCCACAAAACTCTCCATAAAGCGTGCATGGCTATTAATAATAGGAAGTCTATCTAGTCTTATCCATTCTCTCTTTAATTTTTTTTCTTTAACTGCTTTAAGGGAGATTTTCTCTGTTTTTTCCCTTTATTCAGCTCCACTGGTCCACGTCTTCATGCTCCACTTGGATTTTTCTTTAATTAAGAAAAGGGTGAGATGCACCTGCATCACTATACCAGGAATTTATGACTTAGCGAGAGTCGAGACTCCATGAGGGTTAAGGAGCCTACTCCTTGAGCCTTATCACAACAGGAAAAAGATGTCCCCTTGTGAGATTTGAATGAGGTGGAAGGGATAACATCCCACTGTGTCTACCACTTAGTCGCCCCATGACGAGACAAAATATAAATCCAATTATACAACTAACCCAAAATTATGTTATAAAGGTGCAAGATAAATTATTTACTTTAAAGAATAGGCATGATTTTTAACTAGCCAAACTTGGGAACACTATTTTCCTCACATGTTTGGTTCAATAGAAGAATGGAATAATGGAATTCTAAGTGTAATAAATAAGTCTTATGATAGTTATTGAGCTATCACATTTTTAGTAAAAAAATGTAATCTTAGTTGCATCTGAATTTTGATATCATTGAGTTCTTAGGCACATTCTACAATCTAGTATTAGGGAGATGTGCAATTCCATAGGGATCAATCTTGGGTTGAAAAGTGTCTTTTTTTTTAATTCTCTAAATAAAGAATAATGTGTTTATAATAAAAACATAAATATATAGCAATGTTTGCTTAATTTTAATTAAAATCATTATAAAATATCAATAATCTCATTGATCCATTGCTGGTATTAAAATTGATCATTAATGTGATGTAATAATAATATTTCGCTTTCACTCTCACCCATAAATTAAATATTTCAATGCCCATATGAAACAAGTGGTGTAGGGCAGCGTAGCCTTACCATTGAACTTAGAAACTGTGTTTTGGTAAAAAAAATGCATAAACAATTATAACCTATATTGGTCAATGCTAATTTAATAGTGATCAATAAAGAAATAAAATCTTATAGTCTTTCTTTGGTAGGAACTAAGGAGTTGAGATGTCAAGTGGATAAATTAATTGATTACTCAAGCACAAGGACTTGCATAAATTTTTCATTGTTCAATATAGGTTTTCCATTTTTGAGATCTATAATTTTAAGGAAAAAGATAGTTTGTTGAAATTCTTTAATTGTTCAAATAATGAATTGAAACTCTAAAATTTGTACAAGAATCGAATACTAAATGCGACTATTATGATGAACTTGGAAACAAATCAAGAGAGTTTACAACATCTGTTATTTTTAGACTTTAAACATTCTATAAGAAATTTTGCAACGAATCCAAATAGAAGTTATTATTAATTTTACTTTAGAACTATGCTTTTTGACTTTGTAATTATCTAAATAAACAAATTATAATTTATTTAATATAAATCATTATTAATTTGAATTAATTTAAATTTACTATATTATAAAAAAAAAAAAACGAAATATTCTAATTAAAAATTAAACAATTTTATTTATTTGACAATGTTACCAAATGCAAAAGAAGAAACTGAAATAGAAACTGAATCATAACCTGCATATATGGTTGGAGGAAGATGCTAGTCACAATAAACTTGATAGAGACCTTAAAGGATTTTTTGAATCTTAAACCCTGAATATTATTTGTACCAACGCCTCATATAGACTTCAGGTTATTATTTTCATGATGATCAGGAAAACTAACCTTTTATTAGCAAATATTATATGGACAATACCCCTCACATGAATTTTTAAATCGAATTCATTGTAGTGTGTATATATGAATTCCCATATTGTTTACAAAATTTTAAATTTTGATAGAAGTTAATAATTGTAATAAAATATTTAAGAATATTTTAAATAAAAGGGATGTGTGTGGACAATTCCCTCGCATGAATTTTTAAATAGAAATCATTGTAGTGTGGATATATGAATTCCTATATTGTTTAGGATATTTGGTAGAAGTTGATAATGGTCATAAAATATTTAAAAATATCTTAATAAAAGGGATGTGTGGAGGGGTATGAAAAGAAATTTATATTAAAATTGTATACCACAATGCCTTTAAAATAAATAAAAAAATGGGATGATTCCTCATATCATTTTAAAACTAAAAGAGAGATGGTATACAACAGTAAGTTCAGAGTGGAACCTGACAAATCACCATCCACATCCCTCCTACCCATTATAGATTGGGGTGTAAGTGTGAGCGTTGATATACCTTGAGAATATAATTGTCTGGTAAATAGACCACCCAAAGCTCCTTGCAAGGAAGTTGTTTGATGACAACATTACATCACCAATGATCTGTATCATTAGCCTCTATAGTGTCCCTAGTAGAGAAATGTAGAGAGAATGCTCGGGCACTTACCAATCTTAAGAAAGTCATTGGTGGTTGCACATATTCCCGAGAAGTTGAGGATACAAGAAAAAGTTATTGTGAAAAGCGTGATGGTCGTGAATATCAACGAGTTCTCATGGTTAGCAAAATTTATCGGTGACAGATGGCATCAAACTTTGAATAAGAGATCTAAATTTTTATCCAGATTAATGTTAATTAAATTATTTTTTATTACAAAAATATTTATTTATTTTTTAAAGTTAAACATTATATTTCCCGCGTTGAATGTTAAATTAATATGATTAATAAGAATATTGTTGAGTCTTTTAGGGAGTGACTAATATCATAACTTGTCTTAACCTTACAAGAGATAACGTAATACAAAAAGACTTCTATTTTTTATACTATTTTAAAAAATTTTTATCAAATTATATAGAGAAAAAGAAAGTAAAAAAATATAAATGTTGATAACAAAATGGTTCAAATCTAAATTTAATAGTAATCGAAAGGTAAAAAATCAATTAATTTTAATAAACTAAGGAGAATATATTTAATTCATTACCTATTAATAAAAATTAATTGGTATTTTAACCATATAAAATACTAATAATATAATAAATTTCACTTGACTTATAATAGTATATTTCAACCCTTATTCAATAAAAATTCACGTTAACTATCACAAATAAATTATGTATATATTATATAAAACAATTAAAAAAAAATTAATTATTTTGGTTAAAACATTTCAAATAAGTTCAGTATTCACATTTTGGTCTTTTTTCCCCTAGTTTTTCTCCTTCCTCGTGATTATCACCCCACTCTTTGAGGACACCACTTCGTTTTGAGTTGCAATTTCCACGTTGCATGGGTGACTTAACTCACACTTGATTTTACTAGTCGAGGGTGGCCAAGTACATTGCCCACTTCCAACCTATTAAAACACATTTTCTCGCATAAAACACATTTTTGTCATTTTTATGCAAAGGGAGGAGGCTAGGGTTTCCATACCTGAGCCTACCTGTGGATCGAACTACTGTAGAGGTTTTCATGCTAATGTTGGACCATATATTGTTATGATCAATGGAGTTGACCTATTTGACTTATTTCCTATGCATGTCTTCATTCTTGATGCTACCTTGACTATTGCTCTTGCTATGTGTTTGCAGGTGCCTCTTTTGATATCCAAGTTGTTGTTGTTGGTGGAAAGACTCCCTAAGAATGAGGTGTCTCTTCATATCTGCAAACAAAGCTTCATCATCCCTTCTAGTGGTGGAAAAAAAATAATATCAGTGATTGTTGTGTGGTTGCACAAGCTGTTATAGGAGGCGTTTATTCTTGTAGCAGTATTTTGTTATCCCTTTCAAGCCTTTAGTTTGCATGAGGGAGATGAGGGATGTGATGATAAGCTATGAGGATAGGCTTAGAGTCATGGATGAGTAGTGTAGACATAGTAGAGATAGAAAATAGTAGCTTTTGTGTTTTTTCTTAAGGTAGGACAGAATGGAGAATTTGAGATTTGTTTGGGTGAATGAGTGGTTGGGTGATGGAAAAGACATAGGAGGACCTTCCTTATCATTTCTCAGATTTAGGATGACATTTTGGAATGTTTTCCTCCTAGGATCTCCCTCCTGTAGCTCCACAAGCTCCTCCTGTAGCATTACAGGACCTTCCTGTAGAAATACATGTCCTTCCTCTAGCATCACAGAGAGGAGGTGAAATTCAAATTTCTTGATGATGGAATGGTGGAGAGAGATAGTAATATGAATGGAGAGGATGGATATGAGGTGTATGGATGGAGGAATGGATGATAGCTTGTAGGCCTTGGCCTGTAGCCATGAAAGCTACCACTGTGTACAATTATTCAAAATAAAAGAAAGGTTGGAAAACATGATATAATCTTATTCCATGTTCTCCTTTTATTTTCTCTTTTTCTTGAGACACAAAGGCTACCTCAGAGGAGGTTTTCAACCGTTTGCCTACCCAAGGTGCCTCAAGGGAGGTTTTAACCTAGGTATATTTATTATTATTATTATTTTCTCCTCGGCTACCTCAGAGAGTTTTTCAACCCTAGAATTGGCCTCAGATGCCTCATATAAGTTTTCATCCATGCCTTTTATTTTTTAGTTTTTCAAATTTCTAGGAATATTGTGGAATGGAAGTTATGAAACTCCCAATCACATTCAATTATTTACTCACTAAACTGATAAATTCCTTCTTGGACATAGGTCTTTTATATAACTTCAACCTATAACCATTTACAAGCAAGGGAATTCTTTCCTCTTCAATGGTTCTGATCTAGACTGATCCATTTTCATGACACATTTCCACTAGGTATGGACCCAACCATCTTGTCATTAGCTTCCCTTTAAAATGTTTGAACCTAGAATCATATAACATGGTCATTCCCCTTCTTGAAAGGTCTTTTACTTGATATGCTTGTCATGCTAGAGCTTCCTTTGCATCTTTATGACTTCAGTATGTAAGAGAGCTTGCATTTTGAACTCATTTAAGCCATTTAGCTGGAGAAACCTTTCTTGTTGTGTTGTGGTGACATCTAAGTCCAACTAAGATGCCATTCTCAAAGTGTTATATTCAAACTCAATAGAAAGCAAAGCTTTCTTCCCATAAACCAAAGTGGTGGTTTTCCAAGTCATATTGTAGGCCCAAGTGGCCTCTACTAGTCTCTCTGCCCAATCATTTCTATTGTTGTTGACAACCTTGGCAAGGATGCTCTCTAATGCTTTGTTTCTGAGCTCTACTTGCCCATTTTCTTGAGGATGATATGCAGTGGATGTCTTGTGCTTGATATGGTGTTGCCTCATGAGATATTCAATCAAATTGGATGTGAATTGTGCTCCTTGATCAATGACTACCTCCTTTGGATACCCAAACTTGTATAAGATGTTTTCTCTTTAAAATATGTCCACTTTCTACTCAATTGTTGCTTTTACTACGTTTGTCTCAACCCACATTTTCAAGTAATCCGTGCACACAATGATGTACTTTTTTTTCCTAATGGTGGATCAATTAGCCCAATTAAATCCATGCTCCACTTGTCAAATGGCTTCAAGGTGACTTGAGGTACTAGGGGCATCTCATCCCTTGGTGTGGGTTTTCCCATCCTTTCGCAATGATCACATCTAGTGGTATATCTCCTTACATCTTGACGTAAAGTGGGCCAATAGTAACCATCCCGTAAAACTTTAAAGGTTGTCCTTTTTGCAACAAAATGACCTCCACAACACCCATCATGAAATGTTGATAGGATGTCGAAGACCTCTTCTCTTACACATCTTCTCAATATTTTATCTAGTCCCAATCTAAAATTGTTTCTCCCAATCCAAGTGAAAGGAGAGATTTTCCTTACAATTTTGTCTTTTTCCCTGGATGACATATTAGGAGGGAACCTTCCAACAACCAAGTAGTTTTCTATGTCAGCAAACTAAGGAGAAATCATTGAGATGGAAAAGAGGTTCTCACCTGACAGTTGGTCATCCACCATCTCTTCATTACCTGTAGGAAAGGTTAACCTGGACAAAAAATCTGCAACCACATTTTATTTCCTTGATTTGTCAATAATAGTCAAATCAAATTGTTGTAACAATAACAACCATCTAGTTATCATAGCATTAACAACAGGCTTGTTCATAAAATATGTAATGGTTGCATGATCAGTATGAACGAAAGTTTGGTACCGAGTGATATAGTTCCTAAATTTGTTTAAAGAATGTACTATAGCTAAGAGCTCTTTTTGATTGACAGTGTAATTTAGCTCATCTTTAGACAAATTCTTACTAATGAAGTAAATATCATGAGTCTACTTATCCTCTACTTGTCCCAAGGCTCCCCCACAACTTTATTTGATGCATTGGTATTGATATGGAAAGGAAATGCCCAGTTGGGACCTCTTAGGATGGGTGCAATGGTCAACGTTTCTTCCAACACTTCAAGGGTCTCTTGACAACTACTGGTCCAACAGAAATCTAAATCTTTGGCTAGTAAACCAAACAACAGTGAAGACACTTTAGTAAAGTTTTCGATGAATCTCCTATAATACTCAGTTATTCCCAAGAATCTCCTAACATTTCTTCGCTTTTGATGGGTAGCGATCCTTTTGACGATGGAATTTTTTTTTGGATCTACCTCTATCCCTTCCTTGGATATTAAATGGCCAAGGACAATCCCCTCATTCATCAAGAACTCACATTTCTCATTGCTTAGAGAGAGATTAATTTCAATGCATTTCTTAAAAACCTTTCATAGATTAGATAGAGCTTCATAGAAGTCACATCCATAAGAAGTGAAAACATCCATATATATTTCAACAGAGTCATGAACCAATTCAACAAAAATACTCAAAACTGCCCTCTGGAAAGTAGCAGGGGCATTGCACAAACCAAATGGAAGAACTCTATAAGAAAAGGTACCCAAAGGACATGTGAATGTGGTCTTATCTTGGTCTTCAGGGTTGATCTGGATTTGATTGTATCTACTAAATCCATCCAGGAAGGAGAATAATTTCTTCCCTGTAAGGCCATCTAGTACTTGGTCAATGAAGGGAAAGAAAAAATTGTTTTTCTTTGTAGCCTTGTTGAGTTCCCAGTAATCTACATAGATTATCCACTTCCCATTCTTCATGGGAACTAACACAAGAGGTGACACCCACTCACTATCTAAAATGGGGTATATGAACCCTGCATCCAATAATTTTTGCAGTTCTTCTTTCACAATGTCCTTAATAAATAGGTTCATCCTCCTTGGGGTTCTTGCACAGGATGTCATCTATCCTTGATGTAAATATGGTGAGTACAAACCAACAAATGCACACCTTTCATTTCCTTATAGTCCCAAGAAAAAGCATCTAGGTGTTTCCTCAACACTTTGTGTTAGGCAGTGGATCCCCCGCGTAATGATTTTGGGGCTTAAAGCCCAAATTTTTGGGTATTGTATTGTAAAAGCTCCGCGAAGTGTGCAGAGCACGAATTGTAATGGTTCAAGTCTAAGGATAGTCTGCCCTAAAATATTGTAAATTAATCTAAAATGTGTAAATAAGAGCAAGGCTCTAAGTGTAAGGGGGACAGTTGTTGGGAAGGTAAGAAGTAATATGGGCATCTAAAGGTGATCTGACTATGTAAGTTCAAAGTTTGGGTTGTAATAGGAGATAGAGGCTCCGGAACTGTGTGCGCGTAGGTCGGGTTAGAGTCGGTAGCTAAGTGCATGGACCCCTGCAGCTGTGTGCGCAGGGTAGGAAGTAGATTGTACTGACAAAGGCATTAATAAAGATAAGTTGATGTTGGAATATTGAGTATCTATTTCTATATTTTGGTTTATGCATCTGTTCACGATTTATGATTATGCGCATGTCTATTTATGTTAAATGGTAACTGAAAAATATTGTTCCTTTGTAAGTTAACACAAGATCTATCATAATATTAAGCAAAGAAAAGGGTAAATTGCATTCGCACTTGTCTAAGGTAGTTACTCTTAAAAGACAGTTGTGCAGAAGTAATGCAGCGCGTAGGAACTAATCTGCAAACTTCCACACCTCATCAAGACATCCCTAGGGTATGGAAACCTGGTTCCAGCACCCTCCCATACTACCTCGGGTGAGACCTCAGTTCGCACTCCACGAACTATTGCCCAGAGGGCTAGTAGTTTTGGGATTTGTTTGGCTAAACATTGTTGAACCTGGGTCAGGCCCCAATAAGCCAACAAATGGTTTCGTTGCTAGGACCGGGATCTTCCTAAGGGATGTCTAATGTCAGAACACTGGAACCCTATGAAGAAAAAAAGTGAAGATTGGTTGGATCAAAAGTTGCATGAGTTCATAATACAGGAAAACAAAACTTCGCAGATATTCGAGAAGAGGTGGTTGGATTGATTCATATATATAGAAATCCACGAGGTCTTCTTCACAACCTTTTCTTCAGAACTATACGATTGGATCATGAGGCTAGCGGATAGCCAGGGAAGGTGCAATGTTGATCAACCGATAGTGTGGACTCTAGAGTTGGTGCGCAGGCTATAGGCATCTGAAGATAAGATCACGCGAGTCGTAGATCATTGGTTGGATTGGATAATAGGAGGGTTTATAACTGAATTTGTGATAGACACAACTATCAACTACAGTGAAGAAAAAAGACGTTTTCTCAAAGGACCCCGAGGTAAGTACATTAAATCATTGAATACCTGGATTAAGATGTTGTTATGTGAAAAACAGGTGATGCGAATCCATTAATAAGTGGAACGAAGAAGAGTAGAAGGGCCTACAAAGGTATCGAAGGGTTAGGAAACAATCCGTTAATTTCACCTCTGTGAGTGGGCGAGGAAGAGTGCACTTGGGCTTCTCTAAGGGGTGTTGTCAGTTTGATAAGGAAACGCATTCCGCGGCTATCACGTTCACCAACACAACCACTCGCATCACCTACTTCACCTCCATCTTCACCCACACCACCTCCACCAAACTAGTAGTTTAGCATGGCGAGCACGATCAAGTTACCTGTATTCAGAGAAGTAGGGAGCGAAGATTCAGATTAGTTTTGGTTCATAGTAAGAGTGGTGTGGGAAGCACACAGAGTTACAGATGATAACATTAAGAAGGCCACCTTGGTAAGTGCACTACAGGACCGCGCGCTGACTTGGTATATCAAGCACTCCAATGATCATCCGAATGCTAGGATAGTGGAAATCTAGATTGCATTAAACAAAGAATTTAGCTAGCTAAAATCGGAGACATAGTTGATCATCGGATTCAAGGAGATCGCGATGCTTCCAGGCGAAAACCCTTGGGATTTGGATTAGACATTGAAGAGCACAATCCATGAGGCTAAAATGACGTTGTCAGATGCGCAGCATCGCGCGTGGTTTGTGGTATCTTTGACACTACATCTGACGACGCCACTATCATAGTAGAAGCTTTCAACCCAGGTAGAAGCATTGGAAATAGCGATGAGGTTGCACGAAACTCCGATACAAGATCTTGGTTTGGGAGTCCAACAAATCCACGTGCAACTACAAAACCTATGCTTGGAGGGGGACCAAAGCCATTGAGATCGAAGGCACAAGCAGAGTTGAGTGTACCCGCTACACTCTGGTGCGTGATTTGTCAGGTGGGAGGAAAGCATGCAATAGACAACTGTCACCTATTGCAGAAATATACCCAGACTCAGCAGCAACTGTACTGTAATTTCTGTAGATCAGTGGGTCACGACGAGCGGACATGTGGAAGCTATGAACTAATGATGGATAAGACCCTAGCTAATCGAATGCAGACAGAAATGCGAGGCCTCGATCCAACTATAGTAATAGCACGGGGTGGCTTCCAAGGGCGAGGTCAAGGTCAAGGAGGAATGGGGCCCGGAAGGGGCCGCGAACAGCTAATTTGTTACAATTTCGGAGGACCTAGACACTACGCTCGTGATTATACCAATCCAACAAGACTATATTGTCCGTACTGTGAACAGTCTGATCATGAAATGATAGATTGTTTGACATTGATCACACAAAAATGCATCAAAAAGGGGTGCTGTAGCCCACTCGTACGCAAAATATCAAAATGATGAGGTCTGAATTACGCGAAGATGACCCCAACGTAAACATGATGCTCAGAAGTGGCACGAACATAGGGTAAGATAAGGGGAAGTAGCTTGAAGAGGATACCTGGGTACGAAAGGCTCCTATAAAGGAACATAAGTTTGACTTGGACTGTGCAAAAGAAACATTTATGGAAGCTAAGAAGAGCTTTGCGGACGTCTTTAATTCAGGTAGTAAGGATCAACCAGAGCTGGGCTTGGATCCTTCTATGCTAACTACCTTTTTAGAGACATGTATGAAACTATTGTGTGACAATAAGGTAGTTAAAGGATTACAAGCACTGATCGCTAGGTGCGCAGGGTTAGGGGAACCGCACATAGTTCGAAAAATGGGGAAGCATGCTTTGCGCATGGGATGGGAAATGCGGTTGACAACACAAATTGGAGAAAATGAGATGGATCAGGTAATCTTAGACCTGGGTTCAGACACAAACGTATTACCAAAGCAAACTTGGGAATGCATGGGCAGGCCCACGTTACAATGGTCTCTTATTCAATTACAGATGGTGAACCAACAAAAGATCTTTCCCATGGGAAGATTGACAGGAGTGATAATGGATATCGAAGGTGCGATTGCGCAGACAGATTTTGAGGTAATAGAGATTGTAGATGACAATAACCCTTACCCCACATTGCTAGAAATAGATTGGGCCACGGATATGAATGGAGTCATCAACCTGAAAAAGCAGAAAATGATTTTCAGGAAAAAGTCCCTATGTGTGATAGTTCCGCTGGATCCCGCTGAAGGAGAACGTTACAAAGAACCTGTGTGTGACAATGGAAGCAAAGAGGAGTTATATTATATCTACAAAATAACCACGTGAAACTAGGATTGGCTAAATCTGACTACAGATGGAAGGGTCTCATGGGAGCGCGCAGAGTCCTGCCTTTTGGATTCAGATGAAGAAGATGAGCGATGGCACAATCGGTTGAGTGAAGTGATGACACTAAATTTTAATAAGATGACCAAATCACTACGTTGTGTAACCACCCAGGCTCGAGATCTACCAACATATGATGGACTAATAGTGGTGGATGAATTCTTCAGCAAGTGGGTGTTGTGTGCAACACCTACGCATTGGTGGGGAACACATGAGGGAAATTTTGAAAACTAGCGTGATTGCAGAAGGATGATGCAGCTAAGATTTGGGAAGCCGGAACTACAAATAACTAGGAAATACGATGGACGCGATAACCCACGCATACACCTCGCAAAATGGACCAAAGCTTATGGCAAAGATCCCCAGCCTGAATGGGTACACTTATTTTATCATACCCTGGATGTCATCCCAAGAAACTAGTATACTGAGAGAAAATTCTGACATGGTACAGGCGAATGGGATACCTTGCGTGAAGGATTTTTATTAACATTCTCAATTGAGAACCAATAGATGGATATTGTTGATGATGCGTTGCATGTTGTGAAAGCTGCCATTTTCAAAATACCACAGGAACTAGAAGAAATAGTTCAACCAGTATGGTCACATCAGTTAAGCCATGCCCTAGAATGTTACAAAATGCAAGTGGAGGATGATGATGATGACCCCTGAAACAT
>APFE031730977.1:0-12707 GCA_000404065.3 Pinus taeda | reverse complement strand
TATGCCCTCTCTGAAAGGTATGTGTCAAGGTACCCAAACCAACCCTTTTAGGCTTGCTGATCTCACCATGCTCAATGTGCTCTTGTTCTCTTTCTTCATCTCTGCTAGGTGAATGAATAGGATCCTGAAATGGTGATGATGGAGGTGATGGTGTGGTTGACTCATAAGATGAAGATGAATGATGTATGGGCTGAGATGGAGGAGTGGAGGTGGATGGATGAGATGATGAAGCGATGCTTTGGACATTTTGAGTGGGTGCAGGAGTGAATATGGGATTAGCTATGAAAGTGCTCCATGCAATATTGAGTTCCTTGAGATGGTAAAGGACTATGCTTTTGATGAGGGAATGATGAGATAGGCTCTTCATTTGATCTTTGTACTCCCTCTTTTGGGCAATTTAGGTCATCTTCTCAACACTCTTGAAAAGATAGTAGGGTATATTGAGCATTTTTACCCTAGCAAAATGCATTAAAAGCAGGATATGATAAGAATAGATCCTAGAGAATCTACGTTCACATGAGAAATACTTCATAATAATCTTCATCATTGGGGCATATCTGTCAAGGAGGTGTGAAAAAGTAAAATAGCCCCTTCTTTCATCTTTATATATTGGTTTCATGTATGGCTCATAATAATGCCTCTCCAAATCACCCTGTTTAAACCACTTTTCCCCGACATCTGGAATCCTGGTGGTAGCTGATATATTGGCAGTAGACAAAGTAAAATTTATACATGCTAGAGTGACTTGGTTGTCTTGAAGTTTAGTAATGAAGAGTATAGTCAACTTAGGATGATGTTTGACTGCCTCCACTTGTTCACAAAAATCATAACAGCCTAGCCATTTGAAGGATGTCACAGTCATAGGGGATGCTAGCAGTTCCCTGAGATCCGTGGGCTCAAACCTATGTATCTGTCCTCCTTTGTGTGGCCTCCTCTGTTCCTTGACTTATTCTCTATTTGTTTCCTCTTCCTCACTACGTGGTCTATATTCCTCCTCTGCCATGTTGTTTAGTATCAAACCCTAGGGAGGTGTAAGTTAGGGGGAATGTAGTTTTTAGGGAATAGTAAATGAGGAAGGGTAAATACGAAGATGGTGGGTGTAGGGTTATATGTATTTGATGAGGGATATAGGGTAGTGGTATGATAGTTTGAGGATGGGGGAAATCATTTGCAATAGGGGGGTTTGGGAGCCTAGGTAGTGTAGTGTCATCTAGGACTTAGGGTTTTAAGGATAAAGGTTTAGGGAGTATCTGGGATATAAAGATTTAGGGAAGGGGAAGGAGGGTGAAGGGAAATGTATAAAGGGGAATGAGAGTCCAAGGGTAGTGTTGGGGAGAAATATAGGGTTTAGATATAGAATTAAACACCAAAACTTTAATAAACCTATCAAGCACTTAGGAGTTAACTTGAGGAGGAGGAAAAGCATATGCTTCAACTGCTACTTACTTGTTTTAAGGTTAAGAGTGCTTTGGAGGAGTTGAGGAGGTAGTTGGAGCGTTGTTGGACAAACGCACAACACCAGTGCAGAGTGTGCAGCGTCTTAGCCAAACACGCAGCGCCTTAAGGGAACACGCAACACCTTAAGGAAACGCATAGCGCTAGCCAAAAACGCTGTGTCAGAAGGAAACACGTAGCACTAGAGGGAAACACGCAACGACAGAAGGAAATGAAAAATGCCTTCTCTGTTTCTGCTGATTTTTCCCAGAAGTGCGAAAAAACTCTCTTGGGGTTTGCTCAATGAGTGCTAGGAGGAAAATGGAGGTAAGTTTTGAAGAAAATTAACACACTAATAATAAACCACTCATACAATAAATAGCATAAATATACCCAAACCAGACATGGTGGAAAAGGCCTCAGTCTTACAACATTCCTCACATTCTCATTATTAATCAATCCAATGTAGAAATAATGATAATAGTACACATAAATACATGAGGAAGTTGTCTCAAGATAGTGCGTCTATCTTGAACAAACTTGGTGGAGAAAATATCTCAACAACACACTAATCTAGGAGCCTAACTAGTTGGAGAGAATCTCTCAACTAACTAAACATAAACTGACTCCTAACCACGAGGAACAAACTCAATCTAGAAAGGTAGAATTAAATCCTAACTTTCCTGATTTTAATTAATTTAATTATTTGGACTTAGAATTGTTTTTAATGTGAGAGTGAGGCTAACAAGTTTGAAGGCAAGAAGTATTTTATAGGTGAGTGAGTTTGATCTTTTTCTTTTCAAACCCACTTTCTAATGTTTCATTTGACCCCTTTTTGACCTCTTTGCTAATTTTTTTTCTGACTTTTTCTTTTGCAGGTGGATGATGATGAAACTTTGGCAATCTTCACTTTGATTTTTTTTTTGGATGATTTTGGAAATGGATGTTGAGTAAACAACTAAAATAGTGACTTATTACATATGATAAACATAAAATTATAGAAATAAAATAAAAATTATTATATCTCTCTTTTGAAATAAAATTAAAAAATGAAATGAAATTCTTGCTTAAAATCAATTTTGGAACTTCAGGAACCATGGTTACATGCTTGTAAACCCTTCCCCCCCCCCTTGGAAAAATCATGATTTTAATTAATAGGAAAATTACATGTTGTAGATGCAAAGTGCATATGCATAAGATGTGGCTGTGTGCTAGTTCAAAATTTTGAGATCCCAAAATAAGTTCTCCATGCAGGGAGACAGTGTTTTAAATAGTGCTACATAATTGACATCAAAATTAAACATACTCTACGCAGAGAGTATTCCTAAAAACATGTACTGTTATATATATACATAGTTCAAAATAGACAAAATAAGAGAGAATTGATTTTCATAAGTTCAAGCTCTTATTGAGCCTGTTCTGCATGGTCCATATATGGCCTGTGGTAGCACTAGAAATGTTCATCTCCTCGCTGCTCATATCTCATCCAAATGCTGCGTGGTCTAATTGCTACCTCTTTGCAAAGTTGGTCAGTGATGGTGTTTCGTTCCTTGTAGATGTGATGACAAACGAAATTGTCAAAATGTGTGATGCATCTATGAATTTCATCCAATATATGCCCCAATATGAATGTGTGACAGGTTGTGGTTTTGTTTATCTAGTCACAAACGGTTTTGTAATCACCGAAGATTTGCAGATTATGACAATCTTTTCCTATAGCAAATTTGATGAGGTAGTATGCCGTGGAGAGTTCAGCAAAGTTATTGGTGCCATTCCCAAGTTTCATGAATATGATAATAATGGTTTTGCGAAATGTGAAGTATAGCCCCACCACCACATCATGTATCTTATGCGGAGCCATCAAGGAATGCTCAGGGCTTTGAGTGATCTATGGATTCAGGAATGATATTCCTGGGAGCTGTGGCGGCCAAGTCCTCAAGGAGAGAGTTGTAGTCAGCTATAATTCTTGTTGAGATGGAAGTCCAATGAGGGGTGGTGTCACGGAAGATGTAGCAATTTCTGGCTATCCAGATTTCCCAACATACGATAAGGGGGAGGTTTTTGGTCTTGGCTGATGTAGTAGATGTCCACCAATTTGCCCAAGCTTCCTTGGTATTCTGTCCCCCCCAGATAATAGGCAGGTGAAGGTGGGTAAGGGTGGAGGTCTAGAGGCCGATAGTGACTTAACAGGTCATAAATAAATGATCCAGGTATTCGAAATTGTTCTTGCAAAAACAACACCAATATGGGCCGTATTGCCCTCTTTTAATTAAGTTTTCACTAGTCGACACCTTGTTTTTTAGTATAGACCACAAGAGTAGTCTAGTAAGGGGAGGTTATTTCAGTTTCCACATGTCTTTCCGCCATGTTTCAATGTGCTAAGGCTTGTGGTTATTTGCCAATAGTAGGTACCCCTCTTTTGGGGAATACCAACCACTTTTAGCAATGGCCCATATGATGTCATCCTCCCCTTCTCTAAGCCTAATATGGGATTCCTGAAGGGCAGAAGTGTAGGTGTGCCATGCTCGGTGCCATTGACGAGGGAGGAGCAAGTTGCAGGCTGTCTTCCATGCTTTATAAGGGAAGGACGATTGCTTAGGATCCACTGCATGATTTATATGTGTGATTCCTTTCTCAGTGAGGATCTGAAGTAAGTCCAGGGGAAGCTGATGTGCATTTCCGCATCCTATCCATGGGTCTCGGCCAATTTGGACAGAAGCCCCATTGGATATTCTCCAAGTTAGACCATCCCGTATAAGGGGTAGTGCATTCGAAACAACTTTCCAGATATTAGAGATCCCTGATTTGTTCCAGCTGGGCAGTCTTAGCCACTCCAAAGGCCTGAGTGGGGTGATATACTTTGCAACATAAATTTTGGTCCAGAGACTGGTGGAGGTAAGTAGATGCCACCCTAGCTTGCCCGCTAGAGTAGTGGAAAAATCCTCCAATTTTTTGATGCCCCATCCTCCCTATTTCTTAGGTATAGATAGGAGGTCCCATCTAGCCCAAGCAAATATTCTCCTAGGTTGATTACCATTCCAAAGGAATCTTCTACAGAGGTTCTATATTTGATTGAGGATGCCTCTAGGAATCCATGCAAGAGACATCTAGTATACTGGGGTGGCCTCAAGAACTTCTTTGATGAGCACTGGTCGGTCAGCTCTGGAGAGATATTTGTGGTACCAAATATTGAGTCTTTTCTCCAGCTTGGTAATTGGCCATATCTAGTTTTCAACCTTGTATCCATGCGGTTTCGATCTGTATCCCAAATATCTAAGGCCCCCGTCTATCTGATTCAGTGTGAAAGGAAACCTTTGTAACACAAAGTTTAGAAACATAAGAACATCATCCACAAGCAGGAGGTGAGTTATAGTACAATATTTCGTTAATCTGATTCCAGACAGTCTACCTCTATGATGCATGTCCTTGATGAATCTGCTAAGGCCTTCCATGACAAGAAGAAAGAGTAGAGGCGACAGGGGGCATCCTTGTCTTAGGCCCCTTTTAGAACCAAATAAGGGTGAGGCTGCTCCATTAACTAGTACACTGAAGGATATATTGGTGATGGAACACATGATCCATTTGATAAATCCAACAGAAAAGCCTAGATGGGTAAGGAGCATCCTGAGGTATAACCAACTTACCCTGTTGAAAGATTTGGAGAGATCAGCTTTGAGGATCATTCCTTTGATCTTTTTGGGTTGAATGGAGTGCATCACCTCCTAAGCTGATCTGATAGCTTCGTGAATCTGTCTATCTTTTAGGAAAGCAAGTTGATCAGGGGAGATGTGGGCAGATAGGATGGGGTGGACTCGATTGGCTATGATTTTGAAAATGATTTTATAAAGACAGTTACAAATGGAGATGGGACGGAAGTCATTATAGGATGAGGGGTTGTTAGACTTGGGAATGAGTGCTATGAAGGTGGTGTTTATGGCCCCGTGCATGCACCCAGATTTCTTGCAGTCCTCTATGACCTTGAGTAGGTCATTCCCTAGAACCTCAAAAAAAGCCAGGTAGAATTCGATTGACCATCCATCTGGACTAGGGCTTTTATCCCTTTTGAACCATTTTAGAGTGGCCTCAAGCTCCCCCATTGTAACTTCACTATTAAGATGCTCAACTTCCTCCATACCAGTGAAGCAAGGGAACAATTCCACTACTTTGATGACCTCAACGAGGGTAGCATTAGGAGGGTTCTGGTAGACCTAGGGGAAAGTGTCAACCACTGCTCCTTACTCATTTGTTAAATTTCAGATGGTATTAATGAACCTCCTTCCATTTGAAAATTTATGGTAAAACTTTGTATTGTCATCCCCTTCTCTCAGCCAAATAGCCTAACTTCTCAATTCCCATGTTTTCTCTTTATCCTTGAGAATTTTCCCTCTTGGAGCTGTTACTTCCATAAGCTTGTCCCCGAGCTCGGGCGTAGGGAAGGTGCCTATACTATATTCCTCAAGGTTAGCTATCTCCTTTTCAATTTCATTCACCCGTTGTTCATCATCACATCTCTTATTTTGAGCCCAAATCTTGGAAATCTTCTTTAGTTCCTTCAGATTGGCCATGCATTCCTCAATGATGTGTCCATTTCTGTGTGGTGGGTGGGTCTTCCAAAAGTTTGTCACAAGACTAGTGTAAGAGATGTCATTCAACCATGAGGAGTTGAATTTGAAGGGAGCTCTAGGTTTGTTGATGATGCCACAAATTTCAAGATGAATAGGAAAATGGTCTGAGAGTCCGTTGGATCCCATCCATTGGCGATAAGTGTACCCTTGCTCCAAAAGGTGTTCCCTGATAAGGAATCAGTCTAGTCTCCCTGTAAGGTTGGCCTCCCCAATTATTTTGTTGATCCAGGTGGGGGTTAGTTTTGTCACAGGGATATCGATGAGCTGATGAGAGTCGAGGAGTTGCTCAAAATATCCTACTAGGGGATTGGCCTATGCCTGAGGGCCCTAGGATTCTAAGAATCCAAGGGAAAATTTTAGATCTCGCATAATGATAAGATTGTCTGCTTGAAAAATGTTGGTTCTCAGCATCCTTTCCTAGAAGTTCTCTCTATTGTGGCAGGGTCCATAAATGTTCAGCATTCTAATCTCCGCTCCCAACTGTGACGAGTATATGTAAGCCCCTAAGAACCCTATGCCTCCCCAAGCTCCCAACAGTTTGATAGAGTGAGGGTTGTAACCTAGGGCTATGCCTCCTGATCGTCCATTAACATCCAAGGCATGGGATTTCCAACTTGGGAGCATGGATTCCAAAAGAGGTGTTATGATAGTAGCTGCACCCAGGGTTTCCTGAAGAAGAACCAAAATCACCTGGCTCCTTTCGAAGGAGTCTCCTCAGCGCTAGTTTTTTGTTGGGACTAGCTATCCCTCAGCAATTGAAGGAAATAACCTTCATGGGGGGAAACCAGAGGAGGGCTCTAGAGAAAGTTGTTTCCCAGAAACCACCTCCAAACCTGCCTTCTGTTTTTCTTTGGACAGAGAGGACGGTCTACCTCGGGTGGGATTCAACGCAGAGGAGTAAGGAGAAATGCAAAGGAAGATGGCATCTGACATAGATGCTTAGGTGTGAGAGTGGAGATGGTAGCGATGAGGTTCAGGGGAAGTCCCAGGGATGGGAGTCTCATGTGTCGAGGGATTGGATGGAGGCTAGGAAAGGGGAGGGAGATCAAACTGTGAATTGAGGGGGCTGATCCAGTGGCTTGAACAATGGGCAGAGTTAGGGTTTGGCCCAGGATGCAGAGGACTAGATGAAAGTGCAGATGAAAAATTAATGGATGCAGAGAGTAAGGTAGGACAAGACATACCCGAAGAAAGCACTCCTCTAGCGGCCGCCTTGGATCTGGTTAGAGGAGGTGAAGCTGGCCAAAGGGGTGCAATCCCACACTTCTTTGACGACGTCAGGTTAGGCTTGGGTCCATCCGGCTCAGAGATGATCATTTCGGCCTCATCCGATTGTTCCTTCCACGCCTGTGCTCCCTTAACAGATGTGGGTTTCCCTCTAGAACCCAATTTTATTTTTGCGAGGAGAGGGTAGTCCTTGTAGAGGTGTCCAACTTTATGACATCGTATATAGTGGAAGGGAACCCCCTCATAGTCCAGAACCTATGTCCGATCGTAATTTCTCTAGTGAAGGGTAACTTTTTCTTGCAAGCCTCCTCTGATATCTAGGTGCACCAACAGTGTCACATAGGCCATGACTCCCGTGGAAAGATAGGATCTGTCATAATCCAAGTAAGTTCCCAGGGTATTGCCAATTCTTCTAAAGATTTCCTTGGTCCGGAAGTGTAGGGGCAGGCTGGTAGCCTAACCATATTGGCCCTGCCCCAAGTTGTTAGGGTCAAAAAGCGGGCTCCATCTCCTTAGCATGACCGGGGCTTGTTCGATTTGCCAGTAGGATGATAGAACCCAGTTTGTGTGGTCATCTCGCACAAATCTAAGAGAAAACTAGCCACGAACAAAGTTTTGGACAATAGGTAGGTCTGCCAAATGATGGCCCCATATTTAGCTACTCATTGTTTCAGTCTAGCTGCGGAGTAGGTCCTTCCTCTGACTCTGCCTACCAGGACCGTCGCTGCCATATCCATGGTGTCCTGCCACTGGAAATCCTCTTCCCAGTGAATGAATACGTCTTGTGTCTTAGGCTTAACACACCTTTACTTCTTTCCCGAGGATAGTTTCGCAACCTCTGCTTGTTCAGGGTGAGGGTTTGGAGGGTTAGGGTTAGGGTTAGTGTTTGGGTTTGGAGGCAACTGATTAGATCCGGGTCGGTAGGCATCTGGGAGGGGGGGAATGATGTTGTAGCTTCCAGATGGTTGGGCCAGCTCCAAGGGAGGGAATGAATGCGAAGGGAGGGCTTCGCTGAGCGGGGAACGAGGAGGGTAGTGAATAGCCACAGGGGGTGGAGGGAGGATAGGCCGAAGGATTCAACCGTTTGTACAGATGCAGAGGAGTCGGGGTCAGTGAGATGGGAGGACGACATCAGGGAAGGTGCGGAGAGAGACGACCAAGTCACAAGTAACTCTGGAAGGTCGATCACAGAACTAGGCTATCCTGGAAGTGATGCAAATATCCTCAATATCAACAACCTTATCCTGTTTTTCCACCATAATATTTTCCTCAACATGTTCAACCAACTCAACCTCAGAATCCAAATCCAAAACTATCGTTACCATTTCCGCAAAGACCAAATGAATTGCTTGTTCAACCACTTCTGAATCCAAATAATAATAAAAATCCATAACCTGTTTACAATATGGAAGGATAGGATTTCCAAACTTACATAATAACTCCACTAGATCTAAACAATGTCTAACTTAGATCTAGTAGAATATTGGAAAAGAAGTCACCAACAGTTGTTATTTAGGAATCTGAAAAAGAAAATTTCTCTGAAAAAGAGGAGTCTCTCAATGAAAAATAAAAACTTGAAAAACAAGACACCCCTACATATTTCAATGACATTCCAACTCCTATTATGGAACAACCTTCAGTGTCTATTTCAAAACCACCTTTTCCTGAAAGATTAAAAATTGATGAAGGGGTAGAAAAACATATTTTATTGCCTAATTATGATATGTTAGGTGAGCTGAAGAATGTTTGTATAAAAATTACTTAGCTACAAGACATTAAGAAAATACCAATTTTTACAAAGATAATTAGGGAGTTGAGTATTAAAATAATAGGAATAAAGAGAAAAGAAATCAAATTAATTTAGTTAGTTGGAAAAATTGCAGATATCATGATGGGAAAAACAACAACTCAGAAATACCTTGATCCAGGAAGTCCATTTGTGAAAACACATATCAATGGTATTGAGATTCCAAATACATTGATTGATTTAGGAGGAGCTATAAACATCATGAGTAAACAAAATATGAATCAATTGAAACTTCCTAATCTTCAATATACACCTACATTGTTTCAATTAGTAGACATATATGTTATTAAACCTGATGGTGTATTAGAAGATATATTTGTATCCTTATATTCTTGGGAGTATCCCATTGATTTTATGATTCTAACACACAAGAGTAATTTAGGAGGACATCCATTGATTCTAGGAAGACCATGGTTAGCTACCGCTGGTGCTTTTGTAAGTTGTAGATATGGTGATATGTTTATTTTTGATGGAAGTTCAACAACAAAAATTAACATTATATCCTCCTGCAAAAACAACAATAGAAGTAGAAAGTGAAGAATTGATAGATGATGATATTGATATATGACAAATATTTGTTACTTCACAAATAGATGAAGAAGATTAGATTTTGAATCTAATGGAAAATAATGAGTCTTCCTCATATTGTGAATCTAGTCAAAATTTTCAAGAACAATGAAATATTGAATATTTATCATCTCGTCAATTATATTTACATTAAATGGAAAAATTTGGCAATTCTCCAATAGAAATTTTCCTAGACAAAAACCTTGAATATCAATAATCTAGAAGAATTTCAAAAGAAATATTTAATAAAGATGTTATAAGAACATTCCTCTGCTTATGCATGGGAATATACTGACATGAAAGGAATTGATCCTAATGCTTGTATACATCATATTTACATTGAATAAAATGCTAAACTAATCTGACAGCCTCAAAGAAGAATGAATCCAAATTTGAGAGAAATTATTAAAGAAGAATTACAAAAATTCTTAAATGTGAATTTCATTTATCCAATATCAGATAGCTAGTGGGTTTCACCATTGGTAATTGTTCCTAAAAAGAATGGAAAATGGAGAGTATGCATTGACTATAGGGAATTGAATAAATCTACCTTAAAAGATCATTTTCCACTTCCTTTCATAGATCAAGTTTTAGACACATTTGCAGGAAAGAAATATTTCTCATTTCTAGATGGTTTTAGTGATATAACCAGATCCAGGTAGGTTCAGAAGATCAAGGTAAAACCAATTTTACTTGTCCATGGGGAACCTATGCCTACCGAGTACTTTTGGGTTGTGTAATGCACCTTCAACATTCCAAAGGGAAGTTTTAGGAATTTTTTCTGATCTAATTCATGATTGTGTGGAAGTTTACATGGATGATTTTACGGTTTATGGAAATTTTTTTGAATAAACTCTTAAAAATTTGGAAAACGTTCTCATTGGATGTAAGGAAGCAAATATCTCATTAAGCTATGAAATTTTTTTTTATGATGTTTACTGAGGGGATTGTTTTGGGACACCATATTTCAGGAACAGGAATTAGAGTGGACATGTCTAAAGTAGAAGTTATTTCTAAATTGTCAATTACAACTTGTCAATGAGATGTTATAATTTTTCTCAATTTTACTGGTTACTATAGGAGATTCATATAAAACTTTACAAAAATTGCATCTCCACTTGTCAAATTGCTTACAAAAGATTTTGAATTCAATTGGAGTTTTGATTGCTAAAAAACTTTTGAAACATTGAAAGAAACAATTTCTGATGCACCCATTTTAAGAGGGCCAAATTGGAAAGTACCTTTTCACATTTCAACAGATGCTTTAGTTACAACATTAGGAGCTGTACTAGGAAAAAAAGATTTAACTCCTTATGCCATTTACTATACCAATAAAAATTTGACTCCTGAAGAGTTAAATTATACTATAACAGAAAATGAGTTTTTAGTTGTTGTCCATGCCATCAATAAATTCAGACATTACATCACTGGCGATGAAACCTATGTACATACAGATCATTATGCAATTAGGTACTTAATGAATAAACTAATTACTAATGGCAGAATTAGAAGATAGTTATTGTGATTACAAGAATTCAATATTATTATTTTCGATCGACCTGGAAAACAAAATACAATTGCTGACTTTGTATCTAGGATTCAAAATGATAATAATGATGTACTCGTAGAAGACACTTTTTCCCGATGAATATTTATTTGCAGTATCTACTAAATCTCCTTGGTTTGCACATATTTTTGACTATTTGGCTACAAGGAAGTTACCATTATATTTGTCTCCTTGAGAGAAAAGGAAGGTAATTCAAATTAGTGCATCTTACTCATGTATAAATGGAGAATTGTACAAAATAGGGCCAAATCTGATTATTCGAAGATGTGTCAGAGAAGATGAAGTGCCAGAAATATTAAAGGCTTGTCATGATGAGCCATGTGGAGGACACTTTGATGACAAAAGAATTGTCTACAAAGTCCTTCTCTTAGGATATTATTGGCCTTCCCCTTTTAAGGATGCCAAAGAATATGTCAAGAGATGTGATAGTTGTTAGAGAATGAGGAAACCTGTTCCTTTAGATGAAATGCCTCTACAACCTCAGGTACTCATTGAACCTTTTGAGAAATGGGTTCTATATTTTGTTTGTCCAATTAATCCACCATCTAGAAAAAAAAGGTGCAATCTTATTTGCACTGATTATGTTACAAAATGGGTAGAAGCTAAAGCACTTTCTTTTGCTACTGAAAATGTTGTAGTTTCATTTCTTCTCGAGGATATTTTTACTCATTTTGGTGTCCTAAAGGAGATTGCGACATATCCAGGAACTCAATTTACATCCAAGTTGGTACAAAAGATAATGGAGGAATATAAAATCAAATCAGAAGTCCACTCCATATTATCCACAAGCAAATGGGCAAGTGGAATCCACCAATAAAGTAATTGAAGTAATTCTTACCAATATTGTGCATCTACATAGAAGAGATTGGGAAGAAAAGCTTCAAGAAGATTTATGGGCATACTGTACCACATGGAGAAACACTATAGGACACATTCCCTATGGACTTGTTTATGGGAAGAAAGACTTATTTCCTATTGAGTTCCAGGTAAATACCTTCAAGATAACAATTAAATTAGGTCTTGATCTATCTAAAGCACAAAAACAAAGAATGAACCAGCTAAATGAACTAGACGAGGTAAGATAGAATGTTATTCAAATAACCAACATAGTTCAATTAACAATGATCTAGGTGGAATAACAAGTACATAAAGGAAATAAAATTTCAGCGAGGAGACTGAGCATTACTTTTTCACTCAAAGTTTAAAGATTTTCAAAGAAAAGTTCAATCTCATTGGTTTGGGCCTGATGAGATTGAAATTGTCTTTGATAATGGTGCTGGCAGGATTAGAACCATTGATGAAGAAAGAGTGACCTTCCTTGTAAATGGTCATCAATTGAGAATTTACCACAAGCCATTGACAAAGGAAGAATTTGCTAAAAACATGTAAGATAATATTGATTTGAAGATGATTAGGAAGGATTTTCCATCCTCTCCAACTTGATTTGTAAAGAATTTTGTTTTATTATTTAAAATAATAA
>APFE031730973.1:184726-220696 GCA_000404065.3 Pinus taeda | reverse complement strand
ATTATTATAAGACAATAATATTTGACTTTTCTATTTTTGACAGCCAGTCTAAAAATAGACTTTGATCACTCTTGCTCTGATCACTCCTGTTGTGATCATCCCTGCTGTGATCCAAAAATAGAACTTGCGCCATAATTTGCCTGCGGGCCCACTTAGTGAAGGCGACTCTTTTCACTAAGCTCATCATCTTGTTGCAATCTCAACACCACCAAGTAGTTATGTCATTTCTTTTTATTGGAGTCAATTGACTACATTCTGCCTCCCATCTTATGTGCCTTTCCAAATCACAGTAAAATCCTATAATATGGTAGTACATGGCACTATATTAGATGAATATGCTTCTATTAGCATCATGTATTCTACTACTTAGCGAGCTTTGGGTTCCCTGTAGCTTGTGCATGTCACCCAGAATCTATTGGCTTTCAACGGAGGAACCAGTCAACCCTTAGGGATCCTTCTGAAGTTCCCTGTTACTTTGCGAGGAGAGACCCTCCATATAGACATGATGGTGGTCCAAGGTCCCTTAGATTTCAATCTTATCCTTGGATGTGACTATGTTTATGTCATGGGAGCTCTTGTTTCTTCGCTTTTCCGTGTGGTTTGTTTTCCATACAGAGGGAGAATAGTGACCATTGATCAATTGTCGTTCATTTGTCACCAGGTGCCTCCTGTGCAACCATCGTCCCTTATTGGTTCTTGTTTACCCTCCCCACCATAGGTCAATTATGTGGCTACCTGTTCCGTCTCCACATCTGTTGATGATCACACAAATGGTATAGTGCATTATGTACTGGGGGCGTTGGAACCTGATCTGTCATTGGTACCAGTTGACATGTATTGCTCCCAGAGCGTAGTTCTCCTTTCTAGTGAGGACCTATCAGGAGCCATGTTCTTGTATGGTCCATGAACAGATGAGTCCAAGGATAGTTTGTTCTTGTATCAACCTCATTAAAAAATGAAATAAATGTCATGAGGATAGTTCCTGGTCTTGTGTCAACCTCGTTAAAAAATGAAACAAAGTGTTGGAGCATAGTTCCTTGTCTTATGTCAAGCGCGTTAAAAAATGAAACAAAGGGCTAGAGAAAAGTTCCTTGTCTTGTGTCAAGCTCATTAAAAAATGAAACAAGGGGTTGGAGCATAGTTCGTTGTCTTGTGTCAAGCTCATTAAAAAATGAAACAAGGGGTGTGAGCATGGTTCCTTGTCTTGTGTCAAACTCGTTAAAAAAATGAATCAAGGAGTTCGAGGATAGTTTCTTCCTGTATCAACCTCATTAAAAAATGAAACATATGTCCTAGGACAGTCTCTTCCTGTATCAACCTTGTTAAAAAATGAAACATATGTCCGAGGATAGTTTCTTCCTATATCAACCTCGTTAAAAATGAAACAGATTTCTGAGGAAAATTTATTCTTGTATCTACCTCATTAAAAAATGAAAAAAGATGTTTGAGGTTAGTTCTTTTATTGTGCCAACCTCATTAAAAAATGAAACAAATCCCTTTTCCAAACTGAGTCTTTGATTAATATCTCGTAAAATCCTAATTCCTAGATCTCAAAAGTGAACCTTCATTCCATCCACCTAGCTGAATGAAATGAAGCTTCGGGGGCATGTACCTCAAATTGAGTCATTATGTTGGGGGCATGCAAACAAATTCAAGCATATTTTGTCTTTGTTTCAAGCTTGTGTAAAAATGAAACTAAACTCAAGCATAGTTATTCGTTTCAAGCTTGTGTAAACATGAAACCAAATTCAAGAAGAGTTCCCCATGGTTCAATTTTATGTAAACAGAACCCATGCCCAATTTACATCTTGTGATTGTCGTTTTTATCAACAAATTTATGCTAGATAAGCCTTGGTTGTTTCATTCCATCGGCACCATCTTTTTGGCCAATCATATGCTTTCACTTGGTTGTTTTTCCTTTCCTAAGGAACAGCAGTAATGAGTGGTTTTGTTATCTAGCCTCTTGACCTTCCAGTGTTTCGAGCAGTTCCTCATTACCGAAACCAGTTGCTACCCTTTATACCACTTGTTCCTCCAGGATGAATCACCTTTAAGCTCTTTTCTGACTTGTAAAAAATTGAAAATATTGTCGAGTATTTTTTTCCTTTTAGACTTGTTAAAGCAAATAAAAGCATGGATTATGATTTAAGCTCTTTTCCGACTCTCAAAATATGAAAATATTGTCCATCTCTTGTTGTTTTGAACTCATTAAAAGGTTGCGAAACGTTGTTTACCCAATATACGTTTACCCCTTTTTCGAGCTGGGATAAAGTATTTGCAAAAAAGGTACTCCTTGGTTGACATGGCCAAGAGGTTCTCTCGAGTATTGTTTTCTACCTTTTCGAGCTCGAGACCTTTTGGAGTTTTCTTTTCCATGTCTTTTTCAAACTCTCTAAACATGAAAAAGGGATGGATCCATCTGAAGGATGGACTTATATTACAAGCATATGCTATCCCTGTCAATCTTGTGTAAAAATAACTGGGGTACTTGCCAAAAATGTTGAGGGAAAACTGGAAGTATTTCATCAGTTGTATTCTTCATTTGAGGCAGCATGTTGCTCTTGAACATTGACACTCATCTATTGTTTGTGTCTAGTTTTTGGACATCCTCACTCTATCACTTGCCTCCCTGGGTTTTGGGTTATCCATTTTAAACCTCATATGATCTCTGCCATGTCACCATGACCTCTGATCCTATGATGTCAAATGTTGCCAAAATCTAGAGTTGTGTCATCCACATGTTCAAGAGAAGTCTTCCTACCTGTACATTGTCTGATCATATGTCACCATCTTGGATTACTCTCATTCATTATGTTTCTTGTTTCGCATTGATGATGAAGCATTCATTATGACCTTCCTTCAACAAATCACTTCTTGTCGACTTCATCTCCTTATCCAGGAAGTTGATGTAGAAACTCCCTTTAGTACCTTAGAGCTTACATGCCTCAATCGCAAGTTCTTCGCACTCAACGACAGGTTTTCATCATTGACCCTTGATCGAGTGATTTCACAGGTGTTTGACTTTAGTTCCTTATTCAGACTTCGTAAATTGTACTGATAGTACTTTGAGATCCATTGACATTATGGGTGGTTTCTCACGCGCTTGTTAATGGTTTACATCATTGGTCGATAATCAAGTGATTTTCTAGCATGTTCTACTTCATCACTTCTATTCACATGTTAGAATTTGTACTATGATCAGTTCGTGTTGGAGTGCAAGACCCTGGGCTTAGATCACAAAAGTCCAGGTTGCGAGGAGTGATGAATCATTCATGATTATATACATGATTCTTTAGACAGATGGTTGCACCCATGTCGTGGATCTATTTCATATGATCCCTTCAGTCGGATGGTTGCATCCATGCCAAGGATCTATGCACATGATCCTTTTCTTGATGGATAGTTGCACCTATACCATGGATTCATTATTTTTATATGCCTCCAATGTTTATCAGGCATGAATATCAATTTTTAGATATGTACATGCATGTTTGAGTTGTAGGTCTTCCGATGTTGGTATTCCAATTCCTCACTCCGCCTTAAATCATTTTAGCCATAGCTCTCAGCTCTGACTTCATGCTTTAGGGAGCATCTGTTACATAGTAATTTGTCACTCTCCTCTCACTCCCTGTTCCTGATTCCGGAGAACCCTATTAGTGACTATTGTGTTATACTTTCACCATGAAACCTATGCTCTTGCATCCCTTGAAGTTTGAAGAAATAATTCCCCACTCTCTTCAAAACATTTCCAGAGAATCCTTCTTAAAACCCTATTTTTAAGTTAAGCGCTCTTTCCCAATGTCTCACTCATGTCAATGGTGGAAGTTTACACTGTGACACATGCCAATCAGCACTACTGTTAGCCCAATACTAATGCCAGTCTACTTATGGAAAGTTTTTATAAAATTAAACGGAGTTTCACATCTAGAAACTTCTAGTGACGATGCGTTGGATGTTTATTTGGTTGGATAAGGGTCGAGAACTCCATAAAAGGTTCTTTCTCCCTTAAAAGTGGACCTTCCCAAGGAGATAAGACCTTCTTCCCCCCCTTTGAGTGGATCTCATTCTTATCCTCCTTTCCCTATATAAACTACTTCCTCTTACCCCTTTTGGTTAGATACACACAATATATACAAATCAGCTGCAAAATTCTGAAATATTTAGCTTTTGATAGAAGAAGATTAGTCTTAGATGACAAAAGACTAGTCTTTGGTAGCTAAAGTACGAGGAAAGAGAGTTAGAGCCCTGAAGCCATTTCATGTCAATCTAGGGGAGGGAAAGAGTGCTAAAAAGGTGTGTAGTAGGACTTGGATACCACAAAGGAGATCTCCAACGTCAAGGCTTCAGTTGTATTTCTCTTTGAAGTTTATTTTAATACAACTAATGGTTTATTTCCTATATCAGGTGTAATATTACATTTTATAGCTTAAAACTCCTTGACCTTTTAAGTAGATTGAATTCAATTTTATGATATCACATTTTCCGTTGTTTCTTGAATGTTTGTTTCAAGTATTTGAACGAAAGGAACGAAAGGATGTTGGAGCAAGAAAACAAGATCAACATCAAGTGGATTAGCGCTATAAGAGGTAGGCCCTCTTATTAGATTCTAATCTAAATAAATTTACATTAGATTGTCTCGTTTGCGGCTAGACCCACTCTTGGGCTAGAGGGATCTTCTTTGTCTACAGAGAGGATTTTCCTACACCACACTTCACCCTTGGACTTCAGCAAATAGATCCATGTTTTGCTAGAGTGGTCATCAATGAAAATTACATAGTATAGATGACCTTCAAGATACCTGTAGACATAGGACCACAGACATCAAAGTGAATAAGATTTAGGATTTCTTTTAACTTGAAGTGCTACTTCGAAATGGTTTCTTAACATTTTTTCCTAATGCACATCCCTTACAAACTCCTTCATGATCCTCCTTTAGTTCAAGGATGCCATTCACCATTTTTTTTAGAGTGGGTAAGATTTTGTAATGAAGGTATCCAAACATTCTATGCCAGATCTCAAATGGGATAACGTCAATGTGAACCAAGGCTTGAGAGAGAGGTGTAAGTAACCTGTAGAGTCTTCCTTCATGAATCCCAATGATATTTGCATGGTTGATGCTATAGCCTTTATCCCATACCTTAACCTTTCCATCTATAAAATCATTTATATCTCCCTTATCTTCTAGACATGAAATAGAAAGTAAATTATTTTGCAAACTTGGTACAAATATAATGTTGTTGAGATGTATATTTCCTCCATTTTCCAACTCCAATGAAGTTGATCCAACTCCTCTTACAGGATAGCTCTTTTTGTCTCCAAGTTCAATAGAGTAGGAACATTTTCCTCTTGATGTGGTTTTTAGTTTTTTGTGCTCAATTTTCATATTTATGGATGCTCCACTCTCAATTACCCATATATTTTGATCTTCAAACGTACTTGTAAATGTTGACAATAACCTTTTGTCCTTTGTAGTAGAAGTCTTTGTCATATGATTCTTGATAGATGATAGGAGATCCAAAAATGCTTTCATTTCTTGCTTGAGATGACTTGCCATCATAGAAAACTGCTTCAATGACTTCTTTAGAGATGTAGTGATCTTCCTCATGCCCTAAGTCAACCTTAGCTCTAATACCATGTTGAGAAATCAATAGGGCTATAATTAGGATGAATTTTCTTATACTTAATAATTGTTTGTGATGTATTTTTACTTTTTCTTGATTATTAGCTTCTTCACTTATTATTATGTTGTTTTTATCATCAAAAATATACCAAAAACATGAAGATCAATATACACAAGAACATAGGATGTAGGTTGCAAACCAAGGCCAAAACCTCTCCTCTTGACAGGAAAACCCACAAATCTCCTCTCTTCTTATAGATTCTTCAAATCATGAATTCTAAGACCTCTAAATAAAGACTAATACCCTTCCAAGACCAAGCCAAACCTTCTTTATGATGTGCTAATTCTACCCAAGTCAAACCTAGTCAAATCTCTTCTAACTGCATAATCTTGATCCCTAGCTATAGAATTTTGGCCTCCACTGCAGGTCTGAAATTTTTGGCCCCTGCAAAAGTTGTTTCTTCCACACATGTATGGTAAACTAGGGCTTCCAAGGCTTCGTTTCTCCTTCTCTTGGGTTGCTTCTCCTTTTATGGCTAGTAGGTGACCTAAAAGTTCTTTCTTCCACCAATTTCAACCTTCTTTCTATAACATGACAATTTCAAACTTGTAGCTACAAAACCCTAACCTTATCTTCGCACATATGAGGGGGGAGGGGAGAGAGAGAAAATCAACCCAAAAACGTTGTCCTTCTTCCTTCTATCTTTGTTTGCTTGCCTTTCTTCTGCCACTCCTTCTCTTGTATGATGAGGAATGAGTGAGTTTCCATACAAGGTTGAATTTTGTCCTATATAGGGGCTTCCAAGGAGGAAGACATGCCCTAATGAGGTCGAATTCTTATCTACCCGGATGACTTGGTCTTGGAGGGGTATTTTGACAATTTAAATACAAAAATAATTCTTTTGACATGTTACAAGATTCCCAATGGGATCTTCTTCATATGAAAATGACTCTATTGACTTCTTGACTCTATGAAAACCCTATAAGCACTCAATGGGTGCTTGACCTATCAATAAAATAACCTTGAAAATGAAACCCATGCTACAAAAAATAATATGTATTTTTTTCTTTTTACAATATACAAGAATCAAGAGTACATTTCATATTTATGAAGACCAAACCTAATTACATATTTCAACAGTGTCCACCAAGAAAGTTTATGTGGGGCCCTCACTCTAGGTTAATGATACCCCCTACCTCCATTTCATTTAATGATGCCTTGTGAGGCCATCACCTCCCTTAGACTCTTGATTCACATTATGTACGGTTATTACTTTTCATTGAATTGTATTACTTCATTTGAAATAAACACAAAGAATAATTGATTAATGATAAATAGACTTCTCACACATTCTCATGGTGTAATGGTGCCCTTTCATGTGTCAATTTATCCTTGCATTTTATTGTGCAAGAAAAAAATATTCACGTCAAAATTGAACACTTGTAACAATAATTGGATCTTTGGAGAGGAGCCCCCTTGTTCCATGCACTAGGAGCCACTTGGATTATCTCATCACCCATAAAAACAACCTCACCAAGGTGAAAGTGTGCTTTCCACTGCATAGGGAAGCAGATTCATAAGCATGGGGAGCAAGAGCATCATAAGCCTCCTACTTCAACTAACAATGATAAACAATTCATTACCTTGGACTTGGCCATATCAGAGAATCCCAAACGTGCATTATTATAGTAGGACAACTTGACCATTTAAAAATATTCTAAAATGTAAAAATAATATTTAAATGTAAATTAGAGTTAGAAGAATTTTCTTGCAAGAAATATAAAACTAGAAACACTTGTAAGTTTTGATTCAAGGAATTTAACTTGTGAATAGCTAATCAAAGGAACGATTTTAGTGGAAAGTGCTTGTCTTATGGCTCTCTCTTCCTTACATGGGGAAGTGATTGCACAAATATTTCAACCTTGTTTTTCAATAACAATTATTTCATAAGCTTGAGTGGAGTTAGCTTGAGACAAAGAATGTGACAATGGAATATTTTTAGTTGAAGCAACACTTATCCTATTGAGAAATCTAGGGGCAGCTAGATTAGGTGATTTCTCTTATTTTGATGACTTCTTGTGAGGTATTTTTACTTAAAATGATTAGATTCTTATTTCAATTGATTATTATTAGTATTCTTTTCATCAAACAGCTACCAAACCATAAATAAAAATAAGACAAAGGACACAACATATAGGCGATCAGCTAGGCCAAAACCTCTCCAAATGAGAGGAACACCCATAAGAATTCTTCTCTTCTTATAGAATCTTCAATTGACGAATTCCAAGACATATGACCCTTGACCAAGACCCTCCAAGACCAAGTAAAACCTTTCTTCCTTGACAAGAATTATTTCCAACACCTTTTTCAATTTTAACCTCCCAGTAGATTCTTCTGCAACTTCGACTTGCCCAGTAAACTCTTCTGCAACTTCAACCTGCCCAACAAATTCTTTTGGAACTTAGACCTACCCAGCAAATTCTTTTAGAACTTCTACCTACACAGCAAATTCTTCTATAACTTCGACCCATCAGAGTTTTCTTAGCACTTTGACTTTCCCAACAACTTTCAAACACTTTGACTTCCCAGAAATTCAACTTGTCCAACAGCTTTCTAGCTCCTCGACTTGTCCAACAGCTTTCCAACACTTTGAGTTTCCCAACAACTATAGAAACCCTAGCATGAGAGAGAGAGAGAGAGAGAGAGAGAGAGAGAGAGATCTTTCTCTTCTTCTTCTTTGTCATCCTTTTCCAACTACCTTTTTTTAGGAGATCGAACTTGCTTGAGTGTGTGTCCAAATGAGGTCAATTTCCTTCTTATTTATAGGCTTTTGAGGGGTATGAATTTCTATCTTTAGTTCGACTTGTCCCTTCATGTAGGTCGACTTGATATTTGCACCATGATGAGGTTTTGGAGGGTATTTTGACTTTCTTTTGACTCAAATAAATTTTCTTTACAATATGTACATGCCCAAAAGGGTCTTTCATACATGACAATGAATCAATTGACTTGTAGACTCAATGACAAATCCTAGAAGCACTCAATGGGTGCTTGGCCTACAAATAAATTTCCCTTGAGCATGAAACCCATGCCTCAAGAATAATAATAATAAATTTATTTTCTCTTTTCATTAAATACATAAAATCATGATTACATATGTCATTATGAAGACCAAACCTAATTACATATTTCAATATACCCTACAGGACCAATTTTGGCTAGTATCTTTGCATGATATCCTAGAATAACTATAAGATGAAAAGGAAATAGAAGTATATTCATCCCCACTTTCGGGTCTAAGGGTCTTTATCTTTCTTTCGGTTAGGGTTTCTACAGATCTAAATTCCTTTAATTTTTCAAATACTTCACCCTTTTCCTTTACAAGATAGAGCCATTTCTTTCTAGAGTTATCAAAAATGAAGGTCACATAGAATAGGTGGCCTCCAAGATATTTAACAAACATAGATACACATACATCGAAATGAATACGGCCTAGAATTTCTTTAGATTGTGTATCATTGCTTGTAAAAGGTTCTAGTATTTTTTCCCAAAGCACATCCCTTGCAAACTTCTTCATGGTCCTCTTCAATGTTGGGGATGCCCTTCACCATATGACTTAGAAAGGTTATTATCTTGTAATGAATATGTCCATATCTTTTATGCCAAATTTCAATGGGAATAATTTCCATATGAACAAGGGCTTGAGGAGATGGTGTTATGACTCTATATAATCTTCCTTCATGAATACCAATAAGCATGGCCTTATCAAAACTGGAATCATTTCCCCAAACCAAAATTTACCATCTACAAAAGCAACCCGATCTCCTTTACCCTCTAAAAAAGGAATGGAAAGTAAATTCTTTTTCAAACCCAAGACATAGAGGATGTTGTTGAGATGTAGTTTTCCTCCACCTTCTAGCTTCAAAGATTTAGATCCATGGCCTTTGACTTCATAATTGTTGTTGTCTACAAGCTCCATTGAATGAGATGATGATCCTCTTGATAATGTATGTAATTGTCCACTTTCTCCTGTCATGTGTCTTGAGGCTCCACTATCAATAATCCATGCATTGGCATCATCAAGTGTACCTATAAGTGCAGCCAACAATCCTCCACTCTTGACTCTCCTAGATATATTGTAGATGATCCTTTCAACTAAGCTTCTTGCAATTTTCAAGAGATTGAGTCCCATCTTCAAATAGCTTGCCATGAAGAGAGTGATCATTTCTATCAAGATTGTTTTCCTCTCTTCAAATGATAGCCAACAAAGTGATCTTCAAATAGTCCTTCTTTCACCTTTCCTTTAATACCATGTTCAGAAATAAAGGCATGAAGATATTGTTGATAAATATATAGGGCTACAATTATGATGATTTCTCTTAAATTTAATAATTGCTTGTGATGTCTTTTTACTTTTCTTAATTATTAGCATCTTCTCTTATTATTATGTTGTTCTTATCATCAAACAACTACAAAAAAAGAAGATCAACATAACACAAGAACACAGGATGTAGGTTGCAAGCTAAGGCCAAAACCTTGCCACTCGAGGGGAAAAACCCACAAATCTCTTCTCTTCTTATCAATTTTTCAAATGATGAACTCCAATACCTCTAGACCAAGACCAATACCCTTCCAAGACCAAGTCAGACCTTCTTGATGATGTTCTCCTTCTATCCAATTCAAACCCAGTCAAATCTCTTCCAATTGTACAACTTCGACCCCCGGCTACAAAATTTTGACCTCCACTGCAGGTCTGAAATTTTCAACCCCTATAGCATATATTTCTTCCACATGTGTGAGAAATTCTGGGGCTTCCAAAGCTTCATTTGACTTTCACTTAGGTTGATTCTCCTTCTAGGTATTTTAGGTGAACTAATAGTGCTTTCTTCGACCTTCTTTCTACAATTTCCTCAATTTTGACCTTGCAACATCCAAACCCTAGCCTTCCTTCTTTTCACGTGTGAGATAGAGAGAGAGAAATAACACAAACATTCGTCCTTCGTCCTTATTCCTTCTTCACTAACATTCATTTGTGTCTCCTTCACTTATATGATGAGAAGTGAGTGAGTATCCATAGGAGGTCGTGTTCCCTCCTATATATAGGCTTCCAATGAGGACGATATGACCTAATGAGTTTTTAGAAGGTATTTCGACACTTTCAAATACAAAAATAATTCTTTTGACATGTTACAATGTGTCCAATGTGGTCTTCTTCATATGACAATGACTCTGTTCTCTTATTGACCCTAGAAAAAACCCTAGAAGCACTCAATGGGTGCTTGACCTTTAAATAAAATGACCTTGAGCATAAAACCCATGCTACAAAATAACAATAATAATTTTCTTTCATTTTACAATATACAAGAATCAGTAGTACATTTCATATCTTATGAAGATCAAACTTAGTTACACATTTCAACACTCCCATCTTAACTATGGAGTTATTCATAATGGTACATGGACATTCTCAAACTGAAGAGATCTCATAAGAAGAGTCAGATTGACAAGCCATCTGATAAGCTAGCATTTCATCTTGCCTCTTTGCATCATTTCAACCAACATTGTCACATTGAAACGCCTTGACTAACAGCTCTATCTCTCCATAAGATCAAAGCACACATTGGCGAGACCAATGACTAATAGACACCATAATCATTGTCTTTCAAGGCACATACCCCACCCAGTTGTTCATGGGGTATGTCCTTTTAGGACAATTCCTATCTTGGAATGACACATCCTCAAGGAAGTTCCTCTTCGACTACTCTTACCTCTTGGATTCCCTACCTCATCCTCAAAGAGTATCGAAAACTAAATGCTTACATCATCCTCCATTCTTTCTTCACAAAGTGAATACAAGAATGATGTGTTTATCTCTCCTTAGTAGGCAAGATATATCAACCAATCTAATCTTCTCCCTCAAATACACAAGCTTCTTACTAGGAAGAGGTTTTGTCAAAATGTAAGCTACTTGTTCATCAGTGGAGATATACATTAGTTGCAACGCTCCATACTACACCAGCTTTCATATGTAATGATACTTTTTATTTATGTGCTTTGTCTTTCCATGGAACATTAGATCTTCAGACAACCTTATACAGCTAGTGGTATCATAATATATCACCGTAGGGTCCTTTGATCCTTCAAACAAGTAGGAAAGTAGCTTCCTCAACCAAACACCTACTTTGCTTACTTCATAGGTTGTAATGTATTTAGCCTTAGCACTATTCAAAGCAAATGATTCTTGCTTTCTACTCATCCAAGATATCATGGAGGATCCCAAACTAAAACATCCTCCAGTATTGGTTCTCTAATCCATCTCACTACCTCCCTAGTCAGAATTTGTCTATATAATCAAGTGGACATCATTCTTTCTATCATACTTCAAGCAGTAGTGGATTGTTTCTTGCAGATATCTCAGTATATGCTTGGATGTTATCCAATGGTCATGCTTAGGCTCTACCTAGAACTGATTGTGAATATTCACTACAAAACAAATATTTGGTCGAGTATTCACCAAATACATTAACAAGGCATATAATTTTCTATTCTTTGTTGAATCCACGGGGTTTGAATCGAAACTTCTTAGCCTCTTCAAATTTGTGATCATCAAGGTTGTCATAGATTTGAAATCCATCATGTCAAACCTTTTCATCATCTCAATCACATATATTCTTTGACCCAGATATATTTCATCAAGTCCTTGCCATACTTCGAACCCCAAAAAATAGTGTATCAACCCTAGATCCTTCATATCAAATTATGATGTCAATTGCTTTTTTCACTCTTGAATATGACCTTCCACACCAGTCATGAGAAGATCATCCACATATAAAAGAATGGTTATGAACCCATCCTTCACAAGCTTGATATAAATATTTGGATCAGCAAAACTCTTCTAAACGCCCAATCTTTGCATATGTGTGTCCATCCTTGCATACCAAGCCTTTAGTGCCTTCTTAAGGCCATAAAGTGCCTTGTTTAGCCTGCAGACATGAGTCTCTCTATCATTCACTTTAAATCCCAAGGGTTGTTCTATATAGACTTCTTTATCAATAGTATAATTGAGAAATGTTGTCTTGACATCCATTTCATGGATGTTCCATCCCATCAATGTTTCCAAAGATACCAACGATCGTATAGTTGTATACTTAGTTGTTGGTGCATATGTCTCTTCATAATATATGCCTTCTTGTTGAGAAAAACACCTAGACACAAATAGTGTCTTATATTTATCAATACTTCCATTTGATGCATGTTTAATCTTGTAGAGCCACTTGGAAGTTACCACAGATTTGACTTCAGGCCTAGGAACGATTTTCCAAACTTCATTCTCCATTATTGATTGATATTCTTCATTCATAGAATCTTTCCATTCTTGATGTTTGACAACATCTTCAAAGGTGGATGGTTCTGCTTCAATTAATTTTTTCATGTAGGTTGCATATCATGAATATCCTTTATGATTCTTACTTTCCGTAAGCATACCCTTGGTTGCTCCATGTCCCTTTGCATCTAGTAGAGTATATTTTAACCAATTAGGTCTCTTTTTACTCTCTATGATGATGACTTGTTGCACACACTCGTTGGGAACTTCTACTTCATGATTTCAACCCTCTTCCTCCCAAGTGCATTCTTCTTTGTATATTGGAAGTTCTTCATCATCAGACTCAATTGGGAGGTCCATTGATTTCTTGAATGCAATAATTTCATCAAATATCACATTTCAACTTACGTCTATTTGGTGTCTTTCCTTTATGTAGATCCTATATGCCTTTGAAGTGTTACTATAGCCAACAAATATTTCCTTCATGCTTGTAGGATCCAAATTATTTCTCTTGTCTTTCAAAATGTAAATATAGAAAGGACATCCAAATATTCAGAGATGGTCTATGCTTGGTTTCTTCCCAGCGAATGCTTCCTCAAGAGTCATGTTGTTTAGTGATCTATGAGGACTTCAATTTTGAATATACACAACATTTTTTGTTGCTTCACCCCACAGAAATTTAGGCAAGTCTTGATCATGTAACATGGCTCTTACACTTTCCTCAATCGAGCAATTTGTTCATTTAGAAACTCCATTTTGCTTCAAATTATGTGGGATTATCAACTCCTTCTTAATTCTAACCTCCTTACAGAAAGCTATGCGTTCCTTTGATGTGTATTCTCCTCCATTGTCATATCTTAATACCTTTATCCTCCTTTATGTAATATTCTTTACTTCAGCTTTGAATTCTTGAAATTTGTTGAATACTTCATCCTTGGATTTTAGCAAATAGATCCAAGCTTTCCTTGAGTGGTCATCAATGAACGTTACATAATATAGATGACCTCCAAGAGACCTTGTAGACATAAGACCATTGACATCAAAGTGAATGAGGTCCAGGATTTCTTTTGATCTTGAAGCACTGCTTCCAAATGGTTTCTTAACATTTTTACCTAATGTACATCCCTTTCATACTCCTTCATGATCCTCCTTAAGTTCAGGGATTCCATTCACCATTGAATTTAGAGTTGATAATATTTTGTAGTGAAGGTATCCAAACCTTCTATGCCAAAGTTCACATGGACATACTTCATTGTGAACCAAAGCTTGAGAGGGAGGTGTCAGCAACCTGTAGAGTCTTCCTTCACAAATCCCAATGAATTTTGCATTATCAATGTTAGAGATTTTATCCCATACAACCTTTCTATATAGAAAAGTGACTCTATCTCCCTTATCTTCTAGACATGAAATAGAAATTAAGTTCTTTTGCAAACCTGGTATGAACAGAATGTTATTGAGATGAATGTTTCCTCCATTATCTAGCTCCAACAAAGTTGATCCAATTCCTCTTACAGGATAGCTCTTCTTGTCGCCAAGTTCAACAAAGTAGGAATATTTTCCTATTGATAAGGTCTTTAATTGTTTGTGCTCACCTATCATGTGCCTTGATGCTCCACTATCGATTACCCAAATATTTTCATCTTCAAATGTACATGTAACTGCTAAGAATAACCCTTTGTCCTTTTTAGAAGTCTTAGTCATACTACTTTTCATTTATAATAAGAGATTCTACAATGCCTTGATATCTTGTTTGAGATGACTTACACTATAGAACACTACTTCAATTATTTATTCAAGGATTTAGTGATCTTCATTATGGCCTTAGCCAACCTTAGCTCTGATACCATGTTGAAAAATCTATAGGATTGCAATTAGGATGATTTCTCTTAATATTGATAACTGCTTGTGATGTATTTTTACTTTTCTTAACTATTAGTTTATTCTCTTATTATTATGTTGTTCTTATCATCAAAAAGCTACCAATAATATAAACAAAATGCAAGAACACAGGATGTAGGTTTGAAGGTAGGGCCAAAACATCTCCACTTGAGAGGAAAAACCCACAAATCTCTTATTCTTATAGATTCTTCAAATGACGAATTCCAAGACCTCTGAACCAAGATGAATACCCTTCCAAGACCAAGTCAAACCTTCTTGATGATGTTCTCCTTCTATCCAAATCAAACCCACACAAATCTCTTCCAACTTCGTAATTTCGAACCCCAACTACAAAATTTTGGCCTCCACTATAGATCTGAATTTTTAGCCTTTGTTGCAGAAATTGCTTCCATGTGTGTCAACAACTAGGGCTTCCAAAGCTTCCTTTGAGCTTCTCTTGGGTTGCTTCTCCTTCTAGGGCTTGTAGGTGGCCTAATATTCCTTTCTTCAACCTTTCTGCAATTTCCTCAACTTCAACCTTGCAGCATCAAAACCCTAGCCTTCCTTCTTTGCATGTGTGAGATATAGAGAGAGAAATAATCCAAACCTTTGTCCTTCATCCTTCTTCCTTCTTCACTAGCCTTCTTTTGCTTCTGCTTCAGATGATGAGAAGTGGGTGAATGTCCATAGGAGGTCGAGTTCCCTACTATATATAGGCTTCCAAGGAGGACGACATGCCCTAATGAGGCCAGTCGTAACAGCTCTGGGTTAAAAATAAAAATAAGACCAAGATCCATAGACACATGTTTCAAGCTTAATGTTGGGCAAAACATCCTAGTGTGGGTGTTAATTTTGTTTAATATGGCTAATGGAAAATTGGCAAAGGAAATGGCAAAGGCAATGGCAAAGGCAATGGCAAAGGCATTGAAAAGGCAAAGAGGCATTATTTGGAATTTTATTTATGAAAATAATGGAAATTAGGAGAGAAGAAAGGTGAAAGGTCACAAGTTGCATGTGAAGAGGAAAATGAATGAAAAATAATGGAAATTGAAGAAAATAGAAGCCTCATTGATAAAAAGGCTTCTAAGGATCAGTTCAAAACATTTTGTCAATTCAGTTTTGGAGCTCTTTCTCTATTCTCTCTACTCTCTCATGATCTTGGACAGTTAGAGCATTCTTGGAGCACTTTAGCATTGGAGGAAGGAAGGCAAAGGAAGGACAAGAAATCAAAGGGAAGCAAGGATCGAGCTAGGAAGAGTTGGATATAGTGGCTACAGTGGATTACTTGCAAGTATTGAGTTGCATGTATGATTTCCTTGCTAGTTTTGGCATGCATGTGTGTTTTTTGTTCTCTTTTTGTAAATCCTGATTGTGTATCCCCTCATTAGGCCTAGGAATCTTTGACCGGTGAATGGCATAATTTATGGTAAATCCTATAGGGTGGAGACAGATAAATTCCTCACAGTTTAGGTGGAGAGATCTGGAGGAATCCATGCTTATATAGGCCTAGTTATCCTGAGACCGGTATGTGGTGGGATTGTGGTAAATCTTGGTAGTGTATGTTTCTTGTTTGGGCCTAATTTCGATAAAGTTTAGTTGTATAGATGAGGACCTGAGCCTAGGAATCACTTGGTGGATTGCAATAAAGCATGAGGAAGCACTGGTCATTTTGTTGTAAGTCCCACATTCATGTTTGGAATATGGCACAGGGGTGATTGGTTAAAAGAAAGATTTGGTTCAGCCCAATCTATGGTCGGGTGGTATGTGGAAGTCTTTGACCTAGTTTAATTTTTCATATGTTAATAAGAGTTATTTCCTCTTGTGTACTATGTGTAAATGTGTTTTTTTACTATAAGTTATAATGGTTTTTCTATCATTGTTATTTTGTTGGTTATATGTTTGTTATAAGCATGGTTTATGACAGACTGGAGTTATGGATCTCATCTTGTTTTTTTCATAAATGAAATCTTAATGAATGCATGACCTAATAGATGATAATGCAGTTATGGTAAGAGGGAATCATACCTTCTTGACGAATCTCAGATAAGTATAAGGTCCCCATGTTCAGATGTGTTTATATGACTTGTATATTACATGTTCATGATGTGTTTGACGAAATGTCTATCATGGCTAGGCCTTGTCAGGTCAAGTATTTATTCAATTTTTTGTATTAGTAGTCTTGTTTCAATGTTATTTTTCATTTCTGGAAGTTTCATGAAGCTTTGGGTAGAGGGTTGAGTCCTTGCCTTGAAATAGTGGCTCAAAATTTCGGGTCGCTAACACAGAACTACCTGGAAAAAGCCATAGCCGCATGGAAGCCTTGTTGTGGGAGTGACTGGAAGGTCTCAGTCGCATGGAGGGCTTTTCATGGGAGCAACTAGGGGTCTAGTATAGTCAAGAAGCAAGTTCTCTCAGAGGTTCGACACATGGAGGGGTTGGTTTTCTCCTGAAGGTTCTATAGCTCCAGAGGAAGATCAGTTCAGTTTTGATTTTTCGATTCCAATTCCTTAACTATACTTGGGGAGTTTAATCATATCATAGTAATGCTTTCTCACATGTTTACCTCGGTGGACTAGTTAGCTTGGGTAAATGTGAGAGGAGGGTGTTATAGAGTGGTATCAGAGCATGGTTCACCCCTTGGACTAGATGGGTGGAAACTGGTTGCCATGCTTGCATGTAGACTGTATATGTGTTTGATGTGTATGCACGATGATGGTCATTGTTGAGTTGTGTTGTCATTTATAATTTGAAGGTGTTGTTGAGATTTGTTGTTGTGAATGCATGTTAGTTGAATATGCATTTTTTGTATATGATTGTTGTCTATGTGGATGTGTGCATGCATTGTCATGGTTATGGTATAATCATACATAGTAACTAGATAATGGTTGAAATGATGTTTATATAATTATATGACTATGTTTATACATGTATTGTGCTAATCTCATTGACCTTGCAAATGAGATATCCTCCCGTGAGCTATACTAAGGTGTGTTGATTATGGTTGTATTTTGGTTTAGCTAGCATGCTATACTTGCGGGAAGATCAAACATGACTAGCAATATGGTAGACTACAGTTCACGAGATTCTCCCTATATATCATATGAGTAGCATGGTGATGGGCACTCTCTTGACATAGCAGACACATTGAGAAGTTTGAAGGCAAAAGTAAGAAGTTCCAAAGAAGATAATGACAGAATCATTCAGGTACAGGAGAAACAAGTAGAGGTTAATGCATTTATCCTTTAGAGTTTTTCATATTTTCATAAACAAGGACCGTTTAAGATTAGCCATGGTGGCATTAGGTCTCATGGTGGGAACGGGTCGAATAGGGACGACACGATTAGAAATGTCAGGTTCTTGGATACACCTCATAGAAGAGCTGATGGACACATTTTATATTCTAGTTTGTGTTCTAACAGGTACCATGGTCATCATAGTTATTATCCTTACAAGAGGAATGATAGGGGATATTTGTCAGATCAGTTCAAGAAAGTCAAGCCACCTACCTTTGATGGAGATTTGAAGAAATTGGAAGATGTAGAGGCATGGTTACTAGGGATTAAGAAGTTCTTTGAGCTGCATGATTACACAGAAAATATGAAGGTCAGAATATTTATTTTCAACCTCAGGCCAGAATAGTTATTTTCAACCTCAAAGGGAAAGCAACCATATGGTGGGAAGATATAAAGTGGGTTAGAGACATCAAGACAAAAGAGTTGGGTTGGCATGAATTCAAGAGGATTTTCAGGAAGAAATATTTGTTAGAGAGGTACTATGACAGTAAAGCCAAGGAATTCTATGAACTAAAGATGGGATCGATGACAGATGAGGTGTATACGACCAAGTTCTTGGAGTTGTTGAGGTATGTACCGTATCTAAAGGGTGAGAAAGCCAAAGTTCATAGATTTATCAATGGGTTGTGATTAGCATTTAGAGATCAGATTGAGTATGATGAGCCTCGGTCATTTGAAGAAGTCATTGAAAACCTAAATCATCGTTATGAGAAATCAAGGCATAAGACAGAATCTCATCAAGGTTGGAAAGGGAAAAACAAGACTAAATATAAATGGTAGCCGAAAAGAACAAGACCCCAAGATAAAGGTGAGAAAGAAAATGTTGCACCTTACAAGAAGTTTAATGGACCTCGGCCTGGAGAACAACAGAACAAAGGTGATGGTAGGAGACAGTTACAAGGTTGTATATCTGGTAAGGAGAATCTTAAGAGAGATTATCTACAGAGTCATTGTGGTAGACCTCAAATTTACAATGCACAAGAAGCACAAACAGTTGGGGATGTTGGGTAGAGCATTCCACGAATCTATGCAGTATTGGATAACAGGCACGCAGATCAGCAGGTATCTATTATCGAGATGGGCGGTAAGCTTTGTGATCAAGTTGTTTATATTTTGATTTACCATGGATCTAATTATAGTTATGTTAATCCTGACCTAGTGGATAAGTGTGGTTTGAATAAAGAAGTGCATGCAGAATCTTGGTTAGTCAAATTGGCTACAGATACAAAGAAAAGAGTTCATCATTGGGTAAGAGCTTGTGCATTTGAGTTGAATGGTATGCCTACATTAGCGCATTTGAATGTGCTTCTGTTGGGATCGTACAATATGTTTTTGGGCATGTACTAGTTGTATCTTCATAGGACCAAGGTTGATTGTTATGACAAGGTCTTTGAGTGCTTGGATAACAATGGACAACAAAGGACCTTGCAGGGTAAGAAAGCTACATCAGTTAGAAAGGTAACAACTATGCAAGCAAAGCGCAGTCGCAAAAAAGGGTGTGTGTTATTTGCAGTACATATTTCTAGCGATAAAGGTAAGGATGTTGAGAATGTGCACGTATTGAGTAGGTACTTGGTTCTACAAAAGTTTTAGGATGTATTTTCTGTAGATTATCTCCTCATAAGGAAGTGGATTTTTCTATTGAGTTGGTACCAGGGGAAACACCGGCATCAAAGGCACCATACAAGATGAGCACATCGGAGTTAGTGGAATTGAAGTTGCAGTTGAAGGAAATTCTTGACAATGGATACAATAGGCCAATTGTATCACCTTGGGGTGCACCGGTATTATTTGTGAAGAAGAAGGATGGTACTCTCAAGTTGTTCATTGATTAGAGGCCATTAAAAAAGGTAACCATCAAGAACGAGTATTTGCTACCGAGGATTGACGACTTATTTGACCAATTGAAGGGAGCAACAATGTTCTCAAAAATTGACTTGAGATCTTGATACCATCAGGTGTGCATCAAAGAAGAATACATCTACAAGACTGCTTCCAGGACTAGGTATCGGCATTCTGAATTTGTTGTAGTTCCATTTGGTTTGACTAATTCTCCAGCTACTTTCATGTGTTCAAAGAATAGTGTGTTGTGTCCTTGTCTGGACAAGTTTGTTATTGTGTTCATTGATGATATAATGATATATTCTAAAAATGAGGAAGATCATGTTGAACATTTATTAGCAGTGTTGAGATTGCTAAGAGAGCATCAATTGTATGCCAACCTTAGAAAATGAAATTTCTTTCAAACAGAAGTACATTACTTGGGACACATTGTTACCATGGAAGGCATAGCAGTGGATTGGGAAAATATAAGACCTGTCATGGAATGGACAGCTCCTAGGAATGTGGATGAAGTAAGGTCATTCATGGGATTACCATGTTACTATAGGAGTTTCATCAAGATATTATCACACATTTCATATCCTATTACATCATTGCAAAGAAAAGGTAAAAAGTTTGAATGGATAGAGAAATGTGCAGTCAGTTTTGAGCAATTGAAACGTTTGCTGACAAATGCTCCAATTCTAAAGATTGCAGATCCAGAAAAAAAAAAATAAATAAATAAATTAATAAAAATAAAAAATAAAAAAAAAAAAATTAAAAAAAAAATTAAAAATAAATAAAAAAATAAAAAATAAAAAATAAATAAAAATAAAAAAAAATAAAAAATAAAAAATAAAAAATAAAAATAAAAAATAAAATAAAAAATAAAAAAATAAAAATAAAAAATAATAATATAAAAAATAAATAATAATAATAATAAATAATATAATAATAATAATAATAATAATAATAATAATATAAATAAATAAATAAAAATAAAATAAAAAATAAAAAAAATAAAATAAAAATAAAATTAAAATTAAAAAAAAAATATAAAAAAATTAAAATTAAAATTAAAATAAAAATTAAAAAAAAAATAAATAAATTAAATATATATAAAAAATAATAAATAAATAAATAAATAAAATAAAAATAAAATTTGTGATATGTAGAAACGCTTGCAAGAGAAGACTTGGTGGAATATTTATGTTCGAGGGACAACTCGTATGTTATGAATCAAAGAAATTGAATAAGCACAAGTAGAATTATGTTACACATGATCTTGAGTTGGTAGCGATCATCCATGATTTGAAGATGTGCAGGAACTATCTTCTTGGAAGGAGGTTTGTATTGATGATTGATCACAGTGGATTAAGATACTTGTTTGACCAACCAAATCTGAATGCCAGGCAAGCTATATGGTTGGCCATGATTAGTGAGTTTGCTTTCGAGATCAAGTACATTAAGGGAAAGGAAAACAGGGTTGCAGATGCTCTTAGCAGAGTACAAGTAAATCATATAACATCTATGAGTTCTTATGCGATAAATTTACAGGATCAGATCTTATAGGTAAGATAGTAGGATGACAGGTATAGGGAGCTTATGCAGAGGTTACAACAGGTTATAGGTGATTAGGATGTGGATTATCGTCTTATAGCATATGGTTTGATCAGATTTAGGGACAGTATCTATGTGTAGGACAAGTGTGAGCTCAAGAATCTTACATTAAGGGAATTTCATGCTATAAACCGTATTTAGGTCACCCATGATATCAAAAGACATTGATAGCAATGAAGAAATTCTACTAGTGTTCGAATATAAAGAAAGAAGTGGCAGAGTTTATGGCTAGACACTTGGTTTGTCAACAAATAAAAGAAGAGTGCAAACATCCAAGTGGATTACTACAGTTAATTTCGATTTAGGAGAGGAAATGGGAGGTCATTTCCATGGATTTCATTAAAGGTTTGTCAAGGACATCCAAACAGCTTGATTCCATCATGGTTGTGGTGGACAGGTTGACCAAGGTAGCACACCTCATTCCGGTGAAATATACTTATTCGGCTAGTGATGTAGCACATGTTTTCATTAGGGAAATAGTGAGGTTGCATGTTGTTCCGAAGAAGATTGTGTCAGAAAAGGATGCCAAGTTCACTTCCAGATTCTTGAAATAGATGTTTGCAGGTTCGGGTATAGAGTTGGTATTCAGCATAGCTTATCATCCCCAAATATACGAACAGACAGAGAGGTCAACAGGATATTGGCAGACATGTTGAGGATGTATGTGATGCATCAGCAGCAGAAGTGGGAAGGGTATCTTCCACTAGTTGAGTTTGCTAATAACAATGGATATCAAGAGTCACTGAGGATGAGTCTGTTTCAGGCACTATATGGGTGTTGTAATACTCCTATCAGTTGGAGTGATCCAATGAATAGTGTGTTGATATGACCGGACATGTCAGCAGAGATGTTATAGGAAATGTAGGTAATCAAGAAGAATTTAAAGGTAGGATATGACAGGCAGAAGAGCTAAGCATATCATCACAGGTTATTAAAGGAGTTTCAGGTTGGGGAATGGGTATACTTGCGCATGAAGCCCAAGAAGAGCTCCTTGAGGATCGAGTCATGTGCGAAGTTCGTACCTCGGTATTGTGGGCCTTTCGAGATCCTTGAGAAGATTAATCCCATGGCCTACAGACTTGTAATGTCTCCGACAATGAAATTCAATGATGTTTTCCATGTTTCATCCTTAAATCATATGTAAAGGATGTTGATCATGTTATTGATTGGTTTGTATTGCAGGTGGAGCCTAAAGGTGAATTCCAATCGGAACCTCAGTGTATTTTACAAAAGAAAAAAAATGTTCATGCTCCCAAACTGAGAAATCAAGCAGGTTAAAGCGTAGGTGAAGCACATTGGGCTCGATGAAGCTACATGGGAGATGCTTGATTAGATGCGGGCTATGTATCCTTATTTGTTTTCTGGTTGAGGCAAAGAAGTTTTGGTATATGTATATATGTATATGGATGTAAACACCGCCACGAGTTGTGTTATAAAGCTCCAATAAGAAGTATGATTGTTATGTTGTCATGTTTGTTATAGGCCATTTTGTCACATCTCGTCAATAAGCCTTCAACCAAATCAGTCAATATCCATTGACCTCCTTTTCATCATCCTTGGACAAATCCCTAAGCATGACTCATTCCAATCCCTGAGTTTATGCCTAAAAACACATTGTTTCAGTCATTTTAAGGACCAATTCTCCCTGGCCTCCTACTGGACAATGTTGAATACCAGGTTGCCCTACTATGCACCTACGTTGATCACCAGTAGGTTGCTCAGTGTTGGGGGTACGTTGATTCTAGAAATTCAAGAAAAAGAGAAAGAATCTCGAAGCCTCTTCTTCCAAAAGCTTCCAGGATCTGTTGTAACCATTTACCTCAGATAAAAGTCTCAAATCCTATCTTATCCTACCTTGGAATTTTCAGCCCTTATCCCTTGATCTTATCCTCCCATCAAGAGTGAATCTCAAGCCCTAATTCATAAAAGAATAAGAATTCATGAACTACCTCCTTCACCTATCTATTTACTGGCATCCATAAGCAAGGGGTTGGTTTTTGGAGAGTGATTCTACCCTTATGTCGTTGTTGTGAGAGATATTTTTCCATGCATTAGGGTGATTACAGGTGCACTTCGTGACAACGAAAGAACAAGTCAACTTGGAGGCGTTATTTTACAAGATCAACACCTATTTTTGGTTGTAACTCACTCCATTTCTATTAATGCAAAGATTTATTTGTTTTATTATATGTGATGTTATGGTTTCATATATTTCAATACCAAGTTGATCTATTGAATAAAGTGATTAGATGATACTACATTGATTTTGTACATTGTTGGCATGTGTTATTTGACTGTGTAGATTCTAATTATAGCGATCAAAGCTAGGATTGGAGCATTTAAGCCAAGGAAGGAACGAAGCCTACAACATATTTCTGGTAGGCTTCATCCCATTATCAATTTACTTTAAAGAAAACATTATTCCCTTTGTCTTTTTTTTGTTCTACATCAATCCACTAGGCCTAGGGAATATACTTTTGTCCATAGTCATAGATTTTGCATAACAAATTGGTGACTCCACTAGGAAGCGATGTATTTTCTTGGTGGTTTCTTCATCCATTGTGTTTGTCTTACCTCTTCTCCAGCCCTTTATTGTCTTATTCAATCAAGAACATGCCTAGGAAGGCCCTTCATTGAGTCTCAATTGCAATCCTTGTGTCTGAACTTTGCATCCCTAGAACAATGCACCCTCTAGTCTTTTGACAAAGAATTACACCCCAACTGAGCCTTCTCTGTGCCTGTGTTACATATCACTGGTGCCTCCTTTACACCTGTGTTGGCTCCTGTTCATGCACAATTTTGTCTTTGCCTTGATTTTCTCTCTAATCAACCTTATTCCAGCTGCTCTTCCTCGAGTATCTGAGTGTCTTATCGTCCCTCTGAAGCCTCCATTTGGTTTTCTTTTCTTTTAATACCTTTAGTAAGGATTTTTTTAAATATTTTCCTTTGTTCTTATCATTAGGTTGTTTGCAAACTAATTTTCTTTTATCATTGAGTGCTTAGATGAATTGGTGTTCTAGTCGTCATTCTGAAAAGTTTGTTTGAATCAGTTATTAGACTTTTCATCTTAGTTTTCTTCATTTCCGAAAATTAAGTGACTTGAAAAGAAAAATATTTGCATTAGCATTTAGGATTTTGTGTGTGCTTCGAAATTGGAACAGTTGCATTAAAAAGGGAATTGTGTTTTGCACATTGTTTGTTGCATATTTTTTGCTACATATGTTTTCTCTTCCCTTTGTTAGATAGATTTTTGTTGAACGAGAAATATTACATCCTCATGCTAGTTTGCATTTTAGGATATTCATATGTCATTCGCGATGAGCCCCAAACCTAAAACTTATTTGAAGATGAACAACAAAATTTATTGAATCAACCTAAGGAAAATTTGTAATATTAATGCAAACATTTAGAGGTCCAGCCTAGAGACGTGTTCCAGCGTCGTTATATGTAGGAGTCATCATTGTTTGCCAGTGTTGTATCCTACGGGTGAAATCTCGTTCCACATATGTGAGTGTATAGGATCATTCTCCACATACCTTTTGGTATATTAGATTTCACTCCACACACGTAAATTATATGGAAACGCTCTCATCAAACAGTACGCATTAGGCAACACTACTACGAACTATACTTCAATGTACCATTGAGTATATTTTGGAAGTCCCCTATATGTTGTTATCCTTGCCATAGGTAAACAAGTCGGCCGCCTTGTGTACTATGATATACGAACATAGTATTCGAGGATATTTTATGCACTTACGTTAAGTCCTTGGTTCACCAAGGTGTATATTGTAGTTCACGGTTGCTTGGGAATCGTTTATGCATAGATTACCCTCTTTTTTATTTATTGTTGTTTTAATTTCAAAAATTTATTATCCAAATAGGAAGAACAAAATCCCCCACTTTGTCATTCACATAGAATGCAAAATAATCCTCCTCTTCCACCAAATGCTACTCCTGGCCATCATCGGAAGCATAAGAATACGCAAATTACCAAAATTGGAAATTTTAGAACTACTTATGGTCCTCCTCTTGACTCTGATCAACCAAAATCATATTTCCCTTTGAGTACTAAGCCTGAGATGACCTCTACTCTTGCTGGTGAATCTAACACAATCAAAACAGAAGCCCCTAAAACTTTATTGCATGAGGTTATTGAACCTAAATTTCCTGAGTCATATACTTTAATTCTTGAGGTTGTTGAACCTAAGGAACCTCAGCCATCTTCACCTGTTACTTCAGGTCCTTCCTCTTCTCTTCCTTTGTCTCAAACGGAACGTCAACCTATATATCTTGGGCCCGGCAGTCAACCTCTTCCATATACACTTGTGAGTATTAAATAGATCCTGCAAGAGGAGCCTCATCCCTCTACTCCTGTTCATTGGAGTGGACTCCATTTTTATTAGACTTATCGTCTTCCTCCTCTTTAGACTCTAGCACAAACTCCTTTACCTGATTCTTTGGACTCACCCATGGATTTCTAGCAGAAATCTTCATTGGGATTGTTAACCATGACTAGATTCGATTTGACCTCCCAACTTGTGTCCACCTCTATGGTTGAGACATCAAATGTTGCTTCCTCATCTATGTTTGCAACATCACTAGAGGCACATCTGTATGGTGGCCCGCCCATTCCACCTAGTTATCAATCTCTATCTGGTACCATTTCTGCTATAGCTTCCATTCCTTGGACCTCTTCCATGTCATCCATTTTTGGAATTCCATCCATTTCTGGAATTCAATCTGGTACTTCTCTTATGAACACCACTCAACCTGCTCCTTCTCCTCTGTCTACACCTACAATTGAACAACAAGTTGGCCCTTATGTTGGTGGGAAAGGTTATCTTCGACACCCTAACTCTCCTTATGTTGGGTGCCCTCCATCTAGATTGCAATTGCCTCCATCATCCCCTCCTCCTATGGCAGGGAGGAAACATGTTGTTGGTATACCTCAAATTGGTAATCAACCTTATTATAATCCTCCTTATCCTGAGATGGATGTCAGTGTTTACCAACATACTTTTCTCGTCCAACCTAGTTCATTTTGGAACCGATTGTTGAATCATTAACATGTGTCCTCTTCATCTCAAATTCTTACTTATCCATCCGTACCTAAACAAGTTCAAATACATGTAAGTCAACCTTTATAGTTTGTTGTTTCATCTTAACCTATTTCGTTGATATTTGGTACCCATTAGGTTCCACTTACCTAGCCTTTACAAGTTACTTTACAGTCTCAAATGCTTGGGCAAGGTATTCCTCAAATTCTGATAGGACATAATGTGTATAGTGTGGTACAGCCCTAATTGAACGCACCTTATGTCGAGATGATGCAAAATCCTGCAGGGCAATAGTATAGACCTTATCAAGGTGCTCCTCAAGTGACTTTTCAAGGCCAGCATATCTAAACCCAACCATTCCATCCTTTGCAGGGTTATCATGGAGTAGTTAAACAAAGTTACGTGTATGTTGGTTACCAAAATCCTCCTTATTTTGGTGCCCATGTTCCTCTTTATCAAGAACCCTCCTTATCTGGTAATGGAAGTATCTGTTTCTCAGGTTATTCCTTCTTGTCCAAGTTATCCTCCACAGAATTTTAACTGACAGTTACCTTTTGTGGTGACTCTCAAATTACCAGGTTTGACTCGGCTTACCAACAATCCCATCACTCATTTGCCTTGTTCGCTGATAATTCCCAACAAATTGCCTTCTGATATCCCAAAGTTCGATGGTAATCTTAGGGAAGACCCGTCAACCCATGTCATGACGTATTATATTTGGTGTTCTTTGAACTCCCTTAATGGTGATTCCATACAATTACGTCTTTTCTAAAGTACTCTTACAGGTACCAGAGCTAAATGGTACATTAAGTTACCTAGAGCTTTGTTTCATGATTTCAGTTCCTTAGCTACCACCTTCCTTACACATTTCTAGTTACCCATCTAGTATGAAACTAGAATGGAACTTGTGACCAACTTCAAACGAACTAAAGCCACTCACATTTTAGATCACATTCATGAGTGACAATGGCATTGTTGTTGGTTAAAACATATGTTCTAGATTAGTTGTTAGCAGAATGGTTCATTAAATCCTTATTGCCATCTATCACAGAGTATGTAGCCAAAGGCAGAGTTGTGACTGAAGAGCAAGTAATTGCTCGTACTTAGTATTTGGACCTCATATATACTGAATCTAGCATGCTCTATGAAAAGATATTGGATGCTCTGGGACCTTCGAATGATGTTCCTCCCACTCCTGGTAAAGAATCTCATGATGTTGATGGCATCATTGGTTTTGCCAGTTCGCACACATTGAGCAAACCATCTGGTGTTTCTCTCATTGTTTCTGCCAAAACTCTTCATCCAATCCTCTTGCGGTGCCTTCTTCTTAGATCAATGTTGTTTCATTTGATAAAGGAAAATCTCAATAGCAACTAGGAAGCACGAAGAAAGGAAAATTCAAAAAGAAGAAAGATTCTTCACCGCAGGATAAACAAACAAATCTTTGATGAGAAACGAAAGCCTCGCTACCCATGTTTGATTTGTAAAGAGGAGCACTTTACTCATGACTGTCCTCCTCACCCGGAAGAGAATCAGCTTTTGAAATCTTCCACTTCTTCCATTGTGTTGACCGACTAATTTCATAATCAAGAGAGCCATATGGTTTCTCAGGACTCATCTTCCTCTAACACGGTTTGAATGCTTGCCTCCACAAAGCATAAATCTGATGTTATGGTGGTTACTCGAAACAAGGACTATGGTAATGTGAATCCTCTGAACAGTTAGGATATTGATAAACCTGCCAGTTCGGCATCACCTCCGTTTGATCCTCCTTCGCCCACAATTCCTACATAGTTGACTATTAAGCCTCTGAAGGGCATTATTCATAAATATTCTTTCAACCCTCATGTCAGGGCTGCTCAAAATTATAGTGTAGTTGAGGACTCGCCTCACTCTCCATTAGCTATGTCAACCTTTGAGGTGTTGGAAAACTCCCCAGCCCATAAAAAAGTCTTTTCTTTCAGCTATCGCATGTGTGGATCCTTTGGATTCAACCCTAATTTTTTTTAGTCATGAAAACTATACCCCTCGCCTTCCAGCTCAATTGGCCTTTATCATTTAGGTCGTCATCCATGGGAAAAACATTCATCGTTCTATTGTGGACAAGGGAGCCTCGAGCTGCATCATGCCTATGTTTTGCTGGAAAGCGATTAGTTTGCCTCAGCTGAGTCATTCGCCTACCACATTGAAAGCTTTTGATGGGAGAACATATAAAACTTGTGGTAATCTGAATTCCTTACAAGTAGAATTTGGGGGAAATTTTGTATCCATAGAAGTGGAAGTTATTGGCAGACCTATTGATTATAATTTTCTATTGTGTCGTACGTGGGTTTACGCCATGGTTGTAGTTGTTTCAACTTATTTCCTTATGAACGTCTTTCCTCATAAGGGCGGGATTGTAGCCATTGAACAACTCACTTTTTTGTCTCTGATTCTCAAGTTACTAGAAGTGTCCCGCTTGTAAGGGAGTCTCTACATTCTTATCAGCATGTCGGGGTTGAACTGTTGAAGGATTCCTCGTTCATGGGAACCTTTTCTCCTCCTCCTCCTCCTCTTCCCCACAACTCATCTTCGAATGCTTATATCAATATGATATCATCTTCTACTATCCAAACCGATCCATGGATTATACCAGATGAAACTAGCATCCATAGTTTTAGTGACCGAATGTCGCTTACTCCCATTGAACTCGTTTACGAAGCTATCTATTCGACTTGTGTGGCTCATACCTTCTCTTCAATCAATTGGGTCAATCAATCATTGGATTATGGCACGTCTTTTGATCCATTCTCTCGCATCTTCTCTACCGATGAGAACATCATGGAGATCATGGTGTCAAATGATGCATCATGGGACGATCATCAACATCGTTCCTCCTTACCATAATCCATTAAGGACAATCTCAGTCATGTGTATCTACCCAATGTCATCGAGACTTTTATAGGCTTTGTTTCTATCCACAAAGTCAACTCTGAGAAGAATCTCTCGAATATCGAAGAGACGATACCTCTTGATATCTCTGTTAAATCCATTATTGTCGAAAATATACACATTGGTGCGTCTTACTCTCCATCCGAGATTGAGACCTATAAATCCCTATTTCAAGCGTTTCGTGATGTCTTTACCTAGACCTATGAGGAAATGTCAAGTATTGACCCAAATATAGTAGTGCATGATATTAAAACATATCCTGATGTGAAATCAATATGGCAGTGCCTCCGTCTAGTTCATTCAAATAAGGTTTCCGCGATATAGCGTGAAGTTGAAAAACTCCTTCGTGTTGGCGTCATCTACCTCGTTCCTCTCATGGATTGGGTGGCAAATATTATCCCTGTCATGAAGATACAGGGGATAATTTTTGTACGTGTCAATTATCGAGATGTAAATCACGCTTATCCAAAGGACAATTACCCAACCCCGTTCATTGACCAGATTATTGATGACTACACCAATTGTGAAATCTATTCGTTCATGGATGGTTTCTCCAGATATAATCAAATCAACGTTCTCCTAGTGGATCAACCTAAGATTGCATTTATTTGTCACAGGGGTACATTTGCCTACTAGAAACTCCCATTTGGTCCGAAGAATGTCGAGGCCACGTTTCAACAGGAAATGGATTACGCTTTTCATGATATTAAACACATTGCAGCCTTATTTGGACGATCTCCCTGCTCATTCTAAGTATCAGGTTGATCACCCAATGCATCTTACAGCCACTTTCTTATGGTATAGACACTATAATATTTGAATAAATCTACACAAATGCGTGCTTTTCATTAATTCTAGTTGACTTATTGGGTTTGCTATTTCAAAAAATGGAATTCGTATCAATCCTATGAAAGTACAGACAATCATCAACTTGTCTGCATCTTCATCGCTCATTCAGCTTCAACGACTTAAAGGGAAAGCTAACTTCTTGTGAATATTTGTCCCAAATTACGATGAGTTGAACAAAGGATTCACTTGCCTACTTAAAAAGGGGGTTCCCTTCCATTGGGATAACGTAGCTCAGAAAGTGTTCGATGCCCTAAAAGATGTATTGGTTTGGGCATCTCTATTATATCCCCTTGATTAACAGGGCAACTATTTCTTGTATCTCACTGATGTCATTTCTATTATACCAATGGTATTGGTCCAAGAATATGATGTAGAGACAGAACACCCCATATATTATCTGATTCAAAATCTCAATGATATCGATATCAGGTATACCCACGTAGAAAAGTTGGCTTTGGCAGGTGTTCAAGTCATCCAAAGGTTCCTATAGTACATCTTGCTCTGGACAACTATGGTTGTTTCAAGTTGCATCCCTATGACATACATTTTGTCATATCAATTGTTGGGGGACAAATACTCTAAATGGATCATCATCCTACAAGAGTTTGACTTGGAATTCATCAAATCTGAGTCAAAGAAATCCTTGGTTTTCGTTGAGCTTATGTGTGACCTTCCTTCCCCTGATTCAGAAACGACATCTAACAATTCTATCCCTGACGAATCATTGTTTATGATTTCGTCATCTGACCCGTGATATGGAGACATTCTGATTTATCTCAAGACCCACACTTTCTGGTCTGATACCTCTAGCTCCAAGCAACAACGTATTTGATACCAAGCCAGGAATTACATCATCATTGGAAATAGGCGATATTGATACGATTTTACGAAGGTGCCTCAGCCTGAGGAGGCCAAGAAAGTCCTTAATGAATGCCACTCGAAGACATGTGGTAGTCATTTATCCGGCTATGCTACAATGCAAAATATCTTACGCGTTGGTTACTTTTGGCCTACCATTTTTCAAGATTGTATTCCCACTCTCCAGAAGAGTCAAGCATGCCAAATTTATGATCGTAAGACTCGTGCTCTGCCTACTCCATTGCATCCTGTTATTGTCATCAGACCTTTTGTGAAATGGGGAATCGACTTCATGACACGTAACCTCACTCAGCCCGGAAGCATGGTTATATCATTGTCGCAGTAGATTATTTTACTAAATGGGGCGAGGTGATGTCTACATTTAACAACATTGCCGAAATGGTTGCATATTCTTTTTTAATCACGTTATCGCACAGTTTGGTGTTCCCCAAGCCATAGTTACAGATCATGGAAAGAATTTTTGGAATCATATGATGACCGAACTAACTGCTAAGCTGGAACTTTCCCATGAAATTTTCACTCCCTCCTATCCTCGGGCTAATGGACAGGTTGAGACTATCAATAAAGTTATCAAAGCTATGCTTCAACGTATGGTAGGGGTCCATAAATCGAACTGACATTTACTCCTTTATGCTACCTTGTGAGCATACCAAACCTCAGTGAGGACTGCTACTATATTTACACCCTTTCAATTGGTTTATGGTCTGGAAGTAATCCTTGAACATCTTTTACATCTCACCCGATTAGATGAGACATTGTTGGAAATAACACTGAGAGGGGGGTTGAATCAGTATTATCAGATCAATAATTTAATTTTCCAAACATATTTGTATACACTACTTCAGCTAAGTGAACTAGCGTGTATACATGACTATACTTAAGGAAACCAGCATATGCGCAGAGAACTTTTGATTTACCCAATTTATCATGCATTGAACTTTAACCGGTATATCAAATTTATTAGACAGTGCAGTAAAAGCATAATAAAGCATCACACATAAGCAACACACACGAATGCCAAGATATAAGGTGGAAACCCAATGTGGGTGAAAACCACTTGCTCCTGTCGTCTCTACCTTCTTTTAATAATAAGAAATTATGTTTACAATTTTGTACTAGTGCAGACTTATACCAGTACGCAGACTTCTACCTGCATAAGGTTACAACCTTCTCTCGTTCTCCAGCTTCTAATGGAAGGGAGCTACAACCCCCTAACTCTTGTACTAGCCGATATGTTTACTAGTACATAGGCTATGACCTACAAAAGGCTACATCCTTCTTTCTTCCTCCAAGGACAATGTTTCATAAATTTTCAGACTGGATCCATCAACAACATCATAATTGTAATTCAATCATCAAATACATCTGCATCAACCAATCACTTTCTTAACCAACCACAACCGAATGAATCAATCACTTTGACAACCCATCAATCTGATCATTCAGAATATTGTCACCAGAATACAGTAACCAAAACCCATAACTCTACAATAGCAAACAAAAACAACTGAAACATACTTTATAAGGTATACACTACTTCCATGTGTCGAACCTGCGTGTATACGCGCTTTTCTCAAAGCCAACCAACATATACATCTGCAAATATTAATTTATAATTCTGCGGCTATTCCAGACTTCAGTTATACCCAAATCATAATATTTACAAAACAACACATGCATCAGTATTCAGATCTAGAATGAACATGATCAAACCACATAATACAATTAGAACACTATCATTAGAATACAGTCACCAAAACCCAGAATTCTGCAACAGCAAACAGAAACAACTGAAACATACTTTATGAGGTATACGCTACTTCCATGTGTCAAACCTACGTGTATATGCACTTTTGTCAAAGCCAACTAGTGTACACATCTGCAAATATTAATTCATAATTGTGCAGCTATTCCATACTTAAGTTATACCCAGACCATAATATTTACAGAACAATACATGTGTCAGTATTCAGATCTAGACTATACATGATCAAACCACATAATGATAATTCATTTCAAACCTTAAGATCTCGATCCATCATTAGATCTTATCCTTCACCAACCGCTGAGGTTCATCCTTGGTTCAGATCAAGCACACTAAATCTCACACTTCATCAGATATTCGATGCTTGCACACCTAGCCTAATGATCTTCTCATCCTTTTATAGTTTTAAGCATTTCTCAATACCATGGACCAAAACCACTTAGGACCAATACCTTGGAATAAATACCTAGGGACAATACCTTGGACCAATACCATGGATCAAAATACCATGGACCAATACTTTGGACCAAAAACTTAGTTTTCCAAAATATATGCACTTTTCCTTCTATGAAAGTGCGTGTGTACGTATACGCTACTTGTGTTCAGTGAACCTGCATGTATACACACATTGGTCAAGGTGAACCTGCGTATACCTCTCTTTCTTCATTCTTTGTAGTCTGATCTGTAATTCTTTGATGTTAACCTGTTGTACTGTGATCTTTCATCTGAGTGACTTTTCATCAAGGACAACACCTGTATCATAATGCCAACAATCTCCCCCTTTGGACTTGATGGCAACAACAATACCAAGTCACTCTCCCCCTTTGACATCAAGGGCAAAGGGTCATGCTCCCCCTGAGTACATGCTGAATTATCTGATATGCTAAAATGTATTGATTGAGCTCCCATGACTAAATCCATGCTCCCCCTGAACACTAGCAAAGTTTGCAAGAATATTTTCTAAAAGAATAACATGACTCTATAAATCAACTATGTGAGGATGACCTTCCTATCACCAATGACTCATACATCCATCTCCCAACCAAGTGGATATATACCAAATTTGACTCATCCACCCAACCAAGTGGGGATATACCAATTGTTTATACATGACAAAAACAAGAAATATTACATCATCCATCCCATGCATAGTGGGGTTACAAATTAGGTATTTTCATGACCTTTACACTAAATGATATACATGACATTTATAATAAGGACAACCGATCTAAACAAGACCATGATAGTTATCAACAACTATCATACACTATATATGATATGCACCATCAGCAACATTAGGATCAACATCCTGCAAATTTCCATCATCAAAAGAGTCACCTGAATCAAAACAATTATGTGGATTTGTACCAAGATCTTCTAAGATAATGCCAACAATGCATTATTAGAAGCATACGCTTCCCCTGAACCTGTGCTAGATGTTAACTGTCAAATCTGATTATTGCATATATATTAGTAAGAAATATCAAGGCATCATCATCAATCAGACATACATCAAGTTATCACAACTTATGAGGACCAACATATTTCCACATGTCATCAGCAGATTGTAACCATTATTAAATAGAGTAGATAATTGACAGAACCATATCAGACCCCTTTTTCCTAAGTCTGGCCCACTGATTTTCCTCAAACCAACATATATGCAATTGTTCCCCACAGAAACCCGCGTATGTATGCGACTACACTTCATGAAACTCACGTATAATAACCTTTCTCTAAAAAATAGGATTTAACAGCAGGATGATGCAGCAACTACTCTCAGTTTTTGTCTGAGATATTCAAATGTCTCTCTGGGTAGTGGTTTAGTGAATATATCAACAACCTGTTCTTTGGAGGGAACATACTCCTATTTGACCTTTTGTTCAAGCACTTGTTCACGTAGAAAATGATATTTGATGGGTATGTGCTTGGTCTTGGAGTGCATGACTGGATTCTTTAAAACGCTGGTGGCACTTGTATTATCACATAAAAATGGAGATCGGTGGAGTACATGTGATCTAAATGTCTTGCAAGGTTTTCATCAAAAAAAGTAGTTGTGTGCAGCAAGATGCAACAACCACATATTCTGCTTCAACTGTAGATAATGCAATTGAACTTTATTTCTTGTTGAACCAAGACACTAACCTGGAACCCATATAAAATGCACCACCACTAGTGCTTTTTCTGTCATCACAACTTCCTGTCCAATCTACATCTGTATATGCATGAAGAGTAAGATTTGTATCTCTTGGATACCATAAACCAAAGTTTTGTGTTCCTTGAAGATATTTGAAAATCTTTTTGACTGCCTGAAGGTGTGATTCCTTTGGATTTTCTTGGAATCTTCCAACTATTCCTATTGCATGCATGATGTCATGTCGGGTACCTGTTGGATAAAGCGGACTACCAATCATGGATCTGTAAGTTGGTTGACATACTGTTGCTAATTCATCATTTGAGCTAAGACTGCATCCTGTTACCATTGGGGTACATACTGGTTTAGAATCTTCCATGCCATACTTTTTTAAGATTTGTTTCAAATATTTGGCTTGTGAAAGAAAAATACCATCTTTATTTTGCTGAACTTGTAGACCAAGAAAATAGGTAAGCTCACCAAGCAAGGACATTTCAAATTCTTGTTGCATTACTGATGCAAAATTCGGATTCATGGATTCTTCATTGCTACCAAAAATGATATCATCAACATAAACAACAATTATTAGTAATTTATCAGTGTCAATCTTTGTATATAGCTTGTTATCTGCTGACCCCTTTGAAAAACCCTGTTGGTGGAGAATTTGTCAAGACAGTAATGTCTAGTCAATTTAACGTCTTAAATTGCTCTACATAAATTATCAATCCGGGTATCGTAAACTGATGAAGTGTGGTGCACCATATGTGCTTAGTTAACCTTTTTCTTACTTCGTTG
>APFE031730973.1:145784-184025 GCA_000404065.3 Pinus taeda | reverse complement strand
TCAAAGCAAAACTACAAAATAAAATCTACTCTACCTTACATTCTAATGTGCTCCATGACATCTACTTCACATCTCCTTCCATGTTGAGAACATCAAAGCTTTATTCAAATTCTTCAAAATTACAAAGTACAACAAATTTCTCTAAAGTTTTCCAAAGCCATCAAAGAAGAACTACAAACTCCAAGCTAAAGAACTAAAAAGCCAAGTTAAGACTAACAAATGAAAGAGAAAGATCTCCTATTTATACAAAAATATGAGAAGCCATCTCATTAATGAGAGTCCATGAATCTCTCTCTACCTCTAGAGTCCTAATCCAAATAGGAACTGATAAGACACATGTCTTCTTAGATTTTCAATACAATTAGGAGATGTGACACATATCCTCATGATCCCATGATTCTTTCCACTCAAATTCGAATCTGGCCTTAGAGTGCCACATAAAGATCTTCTAGAAGCCTCCTTTTAACCTACACATGTCAATAATCTCAACCCACTTGTTAAGTATAAGCATATGCACATTATTTTCTAATTTTTAATCACAAATTCACTTTAAAAGGCTAAGAATTAATAAAGTTTCGAAAAACATAAATGTGGCCCAATGATAATGAAAGTGGGATGAATGTAGTGATATAGTAGTGAAATGGAGGTGATATAATAGACATAATAGTGAAAGTGTAATGGAAATGAATGACATTTTCAAGACTCAACAAATAATATCGGGCCCTTGGACCCTGTTTTAGACCATAAAGAGCCTTTCTAAGTCGGCATACAAGTTTTGCATCATTTCCAAAAATGAATCCTTCTGGTTGTTCAATATAGACTTCTTCTAAGTCTCCATTAAGGAAGACAGATTTTACATCCATTTGATATACTTTGAATTTCTGAAAACTAGAAAGAGCAAGAAACATCCTTATGGCTTCAAGTCTAGCAACAGGTGCAAAAGTTTCTTCAAAATCTATACCTTCTTGTTGAGCATATCCTTTACAAACAAGTCTGGCGTTGTTTCTAATAACTTTTCCATTTTCATTCAGCTTGTTTTTTTATATCCATTTAATTCTTGTGATATTATTACCATAAAGTCTAAAAACTAATTCCCAAGTATTATTCTTTTCAATTTGCTCAAGTTCTTCATTCATGGCCTTGACCCAACATTCATCTTTGCATGCTTCATGTACATTTTGAGGTTCGGTGGAGGATAGTAATGCTATATAGCTTGAGGTTTTTGTAATAGTTGTTTTTGTCTATACACCTGCCACTTTTTCCCCTAAAATTTAAGTTTCTGGATGATTTTTCCGAACATACCTGGACGGACTCTTTTCTTCTACCGTTATCTCTTCTTCTGGTGCTTCATTGGTTTCTTCTTCAGAATCATTGTGATTTGATGTCGGAAAATAATCCCCATCTTCTTCATTGTCATAATCTTCGATTTTTATCTGTTTTGGATTTTTGCATGCTTCATCAACTACAACATCGATACTTTCAACAATTTTCCCAAGTCTTTTATTATAAATTTATATCCTTTACTTCGGGAAGAGTAAACAAAAAGAATACCTTCATCTGCTTTAGGCTCAAACTTACCAAGTTTTTCATCAGTCCTTTTGATATAGCATTTGTTTCCAAAAACTTTAAAGTATTTTATTGTATGAGTCTTACCATACCAAAGTCCATGTGGATTTTGAGTGTTGTTTATCCGAACATTTACTTGGTTGAGAATAGTTACAGCGGCGAACGCAGCTTCACCCCAGAAGGTTGCAAGAATTCCAGATTCATCTAGCATAGCTCGAGCCATTTGTTGAACAGTTATTTTTATTCTTTCTACCACTCCATTTTGCTGAGGAGTCCTTGTGGTGGAGAACTGCCTTTTTATTCCATGTTGTTTACAAAAGTCAAAGAATTCATCCGAGGTAAATTCCCCTCCTCGATCAGATCTTAGCCATTTGATTTTTTGATCTAATTCATTTTCAACCAAAGCTTTGAAGGCTTTGAACTTTTCAAATGCTTCATCTTTATGCTTTAAAAGACCTATCCAACACATTCTGGAAAAATCAACAGTGAACAATTTAAAGTATTTTTCTCCACGAGGTGACTTTTTCCTTGATGGTCCACATAAATCAGTATGAACAAGTTCAAGAGGCTTACTAGCTGACCCTTCTTTTTCAATGAAGTGAGATCTGGTTTGCTTACCGAATTGACATGGTTTGCATATTGTATTTTCAGGAATGCTGATATCTGGAAGATCACGAACAACATGGAATCTGCATGCTTTTCTTATTTGAGAAAATCTTTGATGTCCCAATCTTCTGTGTCATAGACAATTTTCATCATTTTTGCTTAGATAGCATTTTTGTTGTCCTCCCTTGAGTATGTATAAGTTGTTTGGAATTCTTGTAGCTTTGATCACGGTTTCTCTTGTATCAAGCTAACAAACAACACATATGTTTGATCGAAACACCACTTCATTTCTTTGATCACACATTTGACTGACACTCAATAGGTTATGCTTTAGACCATCTACATACATAACATTCACAACTTTAACTTTTTCTTTCAAGAAAACAGAGCCTTTACTTTTTATGACAGCAGGAGTTTTGTTTCCGAATGAGACATTCTTTTCTTTTTCTAAGGCATTATATAAGTGAAATTTTTCTTTGTCACCTGTCATGTGTTTTGAGCATCCATTGTCGATGTACCATTGATTTTCTTGTCCTTCTGCATACAAGGTTATACCACATCTTTCTGTTTGAGGTTCTTTCCTTCTCCATATTTTGGGATTTAATGGAGATTGCTCCTTTTGAGATATTTGCCTAAATTTACTCCTGCATTCTTGATCCGTATCACATTCCTTTGATTTCGTGCTTCTCTAGTCATGATGGTTTTGTAAGAAACACATTGAGCAGCTGTGTCCAAAATTATGACATGACAAACATTGACCATTAAAGAAATACCTGCAATTATCAAATCTATTGACTTGGTGATTGTAGTTTCTATTGATATTCATCTTTGAAGCAATTTGAGTATGATCTACCTGAGGTTGGTATTGGCTTCTGTTCATCCTTGAAGCAAATTGACCCTGATTTACCTGGTGATCTGCTTTATGCCTTTGCTAACGATTGTCATATTGTTCACTACTCTTTGCTGCATCAAGATATTTTTTAGTAGAGGTTGACGGCTTCTGTGATTGAGATGCTTCTTCAGTGTATCCAAGACCTGTCTTTATCAAAGGAGAACGCTGCACTTTGATAATTTCATTTAAGGTTTTTGATCTTAATTTAACAAATCTAAGATTGAGAGATTTTGTTTGCTCAAGATCCTTTCTTAGACCCACAATTTCGCATTCTAGTTTTTCATTGTGTTTTTCTATTTCAGCAAGTTGGTATATCAAGGTATCTATAATCATATTCTTCTCTTCTAAACAGATTTTGAGTTTAGAGATTTCTTCATGAAGGTCATTTTCTTCTAAAGCATCCCAAAAATTATCATCTTCATAAGCCATTAGAAGTTTATAATCATTACTATTTTCATGTTCATCACTATTTGATAAACCATCGTTATCTTCATGAGTATAGTAACACTTTTTACTTACACTTTGTTTTCTATTCCATTTTGCAGATTCCTTCCCTTTATCATATTTATCTTAATGAGGGCATTTGGCAGCATAATGACCGACTCTACCACAAGAAAAACATTTGAAAGGTAGTTTACCTCTAAATCTTTCGGAACCCCATTGAAGCTTTTTGACAAAGTTTACTTCATCTTCTTCTTCTGAAATATGTCCTGATTCATTGAGTTCTTCATTTCCTTTCGCTGAAGCTTTAAATGCGACTTCTCTCATATCTAATGGGCCTCCTTTTCTCATCCCAAAGGCAGTTAAGATTCCCTGAAGCGTGTCATAGTGATAGTTTGTAGATCCTATTTTTCTTCTATGGTAGATACTTTTGATTCAAATTTAGCAGACAAGGATCTTAAAACTTTCTCAACTAAGGTAACTTCCTTTATCTCTTCACCCAAATTATTCATGCAATTAACAACCTCATCTATACGTAAGAAGTAACTAGCTATACTTTCATCATTGTGCATCTTAGGAGTTTCATATTGAATTCTGAGAGTTTGCAGTTTAGCATGTTTTACCTGAGTCTCCTTCGTAGCTTAGAAAGATTTTGTCCCATATTTCTTCGGCTGATTTGCGCTGCATAACTTTGACAAACTCTGATTGTGACAGACTTCCCAATAATGTATTAACAGCCCTAGCATTGGTTTCATATTGCTTTTTACCTGTCGTATCTGTAGGAATTGCTAATGGAAATGTATATCCTCCTTCCATGATTTCCCAGACATCTGTTCCAAGTGATTGTATATAGGTCGTGGTTCTTATCTTCCAATAAACAAAGTTGCTCCCATCAAAAATTGGTGGTCTGATAGATCCCATGCTTTTTGGATTACTCATGGTGATGATGGATCTCCCTTTAAGCAATCAAGCTTCTTCTAAAGGACCTGCTCCGATACCAATTGTTGGAAATAACACTGAGAGGGGGAGTGAATCAATATTATCATATCAATAATTTAATTTTCCAAACAGATTTGTATACGCTACTTCAGCTAAGTGAACTAGCATGTATACGCGACTGTACTTAAAGCAACAAGTGTTTATGTAGAGAACTTTTGATTTACCTAATTTATCATGCATTGAACTTTAACCAGTATATCAGAGATTTATTAGACAGTGCAATAAAAGCATAATACAACATCACACATAAGCAACACACATGAACGCCAAGATATAAGGTGGAAACCCAATGTGGGTGAAAACTACCTACTGCTGTCATCACTGTCTTCTTTTAATAATAAGAAATTATGTTTACAATTTTGTAGTGGTGCAGACTTATACCAGTGCACAGGCTTCTACCTACATAAGGTTACAACCTTCTCGTTCTCCAGCTTCTACCGGAAGGGAAATACAACCCCCTAACTCTTGTATTAGCCGATATGTTTACTAGTACATACGATGCGACCTATAGAAGGCTACGACCTTCTTTCTTCCTCCAAGGACCATGTTTCATAAATTTTCAGACTGGATCCATCAACAACATCATAATTGTAATTCAATCATCAAATACATCTACATCAACCAATCACTTTCCGAACCAATCAATCACTTTGACAACCCATCAATCTGATCATTCAGAATACTGTCACCAGAACACAGTAACCAAAACTCAAACCAGAGCCCAGAACTTTGCAACAGTAAACAGAAACAATTGAAATATACTTTATAAGATATACACTACTTCCATGTGTCTAACTTGTGTGTATACGTTCTTTTCTCAAAGCCAACCAGCGTATACATCTGCAAATATTAATTCATAATTCTGCAACTATTCCAGACTTCAGTTATACCCAAATCATAATATTTACAAAACAACACATGCGTTAGTATTCAGATATAGAATAAACATAATCAAACCATATAAAGATAATTCATTTCAAGCCTTAAGATCATGATCCATCATTAGACCTTATCCTCCATCAACCGCTAACGTTCATCCCTAGGTCAGATCAAGCACAGCACCATAAGCCAATAACCTGCATGCTAGATCTCACACTTCATCAAGTATTCGATACTTGCACACTTGGCCTAATGATCTTCTCCTCCTTTTATAGTTTTAGGCATTTCTCAATACCATGGACCAAAACCACTTAGGACCAATACCTTGGACCAAATACCTACGGTCAATACCTCGAACCAGATACTTTGGACCAATACCATGGATCAAAATACCATGGACCAAATACCTTGGACCAAAAACTTAATTTTCCAAGATATACGCGCTTTTCCTTCTGTGGAAGTGTGTGTGTGCGTATATGCTACATGTGTTCAGTGAACCTGCGTGTATACGCACCTTGGTCAAGGTGAACCTGCGTATACCTCTCTTTCTTCATTCATTGTAGTATGATCTGTAATTATTTGTTGTTAACCTGTTGTACTATGATCTTTCTTTCATCTGAGTGAGTTACCATCAAGGACAACCAATGTATCATAATGCCAACAAAGCGATGTCACTATAGCTAATGAAGCTCATAAAAGACGTATCAAGGTGCAATACGACAAAAGTGTCAAGCCTCGTGTCTTCTTCTTAGAAGGGGACCTTTTTCTCTTATATGACCAAGAATCTAATAAATTAGGATCAGGAAAGTTCCAACCTACACGGTCGGGTCCACATATTGTCAAGCATGTCCTTGCAAATGGGACCTATGAGTTACTCAATTTTGATGGAATTCCATTGGTGCAGCCTAAGATTGGGTTGTACCTAAAGAAATATTATGCTTGATCTCATGCATAGTAACATTGTGTATGTATTGTCTATAGGTGTGTTGAGTGTCTTTTCGGTGTGTCTCTTTAGAGTTTCTGAAGGTTTCTGTTGATTTTTTTTACGTTTGATTTGTAGATGTTGGCATCCTTTGAACTGTATTTAGATTATGTTGATGATGATATTCATAGTACTTGGAACCTATCCTCCACAACATAGGCTATCTTTGCTTCAAATGGTGAATGGCTATAGGGATTTGTATTGGTCACCCTATCAACAACATCGTTGAGTATAGCGCAGTGGTCAAGCTACTGTCGGATTCTATTTCACAAGGTATTCTTCTTTTAGTTATCAGACTTGACACATAGCTCGTGGTACTACAAATTCCCAATGTTTATTTGGTTAGAAGTCCTACCATATTGCGCATGTTTTTAAGAGTTCGCCTTCTAGAAAGACATTTTGATTTCATACAATATGAACACATATTTAGAAATCTAAATACATTAACAGATATGCTTGCTAATCATGTTTTAGATAGAAATTTGTAATGAATGTAAATAAATTTCAATACACATCACATCATTGAAAGTACAATAGGAACACAAAAACACAGAAGATATATATATATATATGAAGTTTGGTTTTACAAAAATTGTGCTTGTAACTCATCTGGCCAGACGACCCATATACAAAACTACATACAAATATCTAAGTACACTAATCAAAGTGCTCATGATATGAAGCCATTGCACGAGCTATCTTACGCAGTAGTCGACCAATATGGCTAGGCACTCTAATGGTATGTTGTTGAAGTCGCATGAGAATATGGTCGATCGCGGTCTCATCTATCCCATGTGTCAACCCCTCCTTGTGGCGCTCCACCTCTATTAGGATCTCGACTACATTTAGATCACGCAGTGCATCCCATCCTACTGCAGCAACCTGTGTTGGTTCTACTGCTGCTTGTGGCTTTTCTCCTGCATGACGGAGATATGAAGCACCTATCAGTCGAATAGGCTTAATATCTCCATGGACAAATCAATAGTTTAAGTCTCAGAAACATCAAAAACACAAAAAAAAAATTATATAACTTTCAAAAATTCAAATGGTTGAAATATCTTACCTATAACATCCTATCGCTTGCCCTCAAGAAGCACGAGCTTAGGGTCGTCGTGGAAATCCATCCCTATGTACAGATAATCATTGACCATAATGAACTTTCTATGTAGCCATCCAAAGAAGGTTTGTGAGACACTGATCATTGACGAACCTGCACGTCGGGACATATGATCTATCCACCTCCACATATGTCGTACCCTCGAATTATGGGTTTGAGTGTAATCTGTTGAGGTTGTAGTAATGGAATCCGTTCTACAGAAAAAGAGACCAAGATGGAACTGTATCCAAAGTTTCTCAACATTCCCTCTCTTTCTTTAGACAATTGTTCTTTCATATTGACCAATACTCCCTCACTCCAGTGGAAGACTATTGGCTCCAAACACTCCACATCATACTGCACGTGTGATCTGTTAGCTACATGAAGTGTTGAGCTACCCGTCAATATGGCAATGATAAACAAGATCGTTCTTAAGGGAAGATGGGTTACATCTTTTATGTTGATATTTTTGTTTCTAGTTAGCTTGGATCGAGGTATGCAGTGAGTAGTGATATAATCTTTCACCATTTCTCCACCCCTTCTCCCACCTAGGAGAGATGGGAGCACCTCTCGTGGATAAACCAGTAAAAAATATATATGTCGTCTACTGTAATCATGAATAGATGTTCCCCAAGTATGAATGACTATGCTTACACTTCCCATGCATGAACAAGATATGCTAGTAGTTCCATCTATTGCCTCACACCAAGAAGCCAAAAGAATTTCAACAATCCACAGTGTTTTAGTGCCTGGATGGTAGCAAGATCATTAGCTGCATTTAAATCTTGTTCTTCAAGTTCTCTTCCTCTTTAGATAAAATTCATTTTATGCTAATGAAGACCTGAAACTTCAAAAGGAGACTGATTAGGATTTTTTCCATGCAACAAAACTCAAAAATTTTGAAGGGAAATTGGCAAACAAATTTGGGATTTACACCCAACGCACCCCCAAGAAGAGAGACACTGTGTTGCATCCCTCCCTACAGTGAACCCTCACTTAGGTGCAACACACTTTTTGACTACCTGGACCTCCATTGTTCCTAAGGCGGTTTTTTCGAACCCAACGGCCCTCAAAAATGTCTAACTTGCATGAAATCATAAAATGAGACCATGAATTGAAAGAGAAAGGTTTTAGCATCTACCTGGAAGTGACGGCACTTCAAACGATCCACCGGATTGAGCACAATCAGTTGCAAAAGATCGAGGGCAAAAACTACTTAGAGCTCTAAATGTTGAAGTTAAATGTGAAAGGGTAAAAATGAAGTCAATTTGGATATTTATGGTTGTTTCTTCCATTATTTTATTCGTGTTTAACGTTTTGAACTAGTTACAACCCATGTTTACCATGAAACAAGTATTTTTAATTTTTTTTGTTATGTTTTGAGCAAGTTAACAACTGTTTGAACAAATTTTGTCATGTTTTGAACAAATTATTTTGACTAAGGAGCAAATTTTTATCACTTTTTGGGTGTCGTAAACATATGAAAAAAGAACCGCCCGAAGTTCTCTTCCACCTCTTTTCAGACTCCCAAAGTATGAAATGATTCCCAAGCACTTGTCTTCTCGAACTCATTAAAGTAAATGAAAAGGTGTCTACTCAATACAAGTTTAACCATTTCCCAGACTGAGATAGACTAACTACGAAAAATGAATACCTTAGTCGAACATGACTAAGAGGTTCTCTTGGGTATTATTTTCTGCCTTTTCAAACCTAAGGGACTATCTACGAAAATGAACATCTAGAGTTTTCCTTTCTACCTCTTTTTCAAACTCTCTAAATATGAAAAAGATGTTGAGTTATAGCTTCATTGGACTCATTAAAACATTAAACAACGATGGACTTAACGTTCGTAATGGGATCAAACCACTCTTCCTCTCGGTTCATTAAATATTCTTAGGGAGTTCATCCGAAAGATGAACTTACAAATCAAGCATATGTTATCCTCCTCAATCTTGTTAAAAAATAAAGTGGTACTGACAAGTATGGTTGAGGAAATTAGGAAAACAAGGTACTCGATTTGTCAATGGCAGCGAGTCGCTCTTGAACACGACACTCTTCCACTTCATCTTCGTAGTTGTTGGGTTGGGAAATGTGTGTCTTTTGGTTTATCATATTGTTTCAAAGCCTCCATTTTTGTTTTTGAGTCAACGCTGCCAACTCCATTCAATGTCGCCGTTGTGTTCAAGAAACCATTCAGTCAATATCTACTACAAATACTCTTAAGCCTTCATTGCATGTTTGTCCTTCATGATCCAGTTTTGTATCAGTGTCATTCTGTCTCAAATCATCATACCAATTTCTTGTCGTTGATGGGGGATTCATCAAGGCCCTTCTACAACGGGTCACTTCCTGTCGAGATCAGCTCATTATCCAAGAAGTTGACGTAGAAACATCCCTTGGTAACTTGGTGTTTGCATACATCAATGGAAAGTTTCCTCGCTCTCGGCAACAGGTTTACATCATTGGCCTTCCTTTGAAAGATTGTGTGGTGTTTGACACCAACTCATTTATTCACACCATACAAATGGTACTGCTGTACCTTGAAACCCATTAACATCATTGATGGTTTCTCTCACATATGTTGATGGCTTACATCATTCGCTGGTAATCAAATGGTGTCTACCATGTTTGACTCCATCTCATTGATTCACATGGTTAGACTTGTACGTTGGTTGGTCGTGTGAACGAGATGGAAGACCTCGGATCTAGTTTCATCCATCCAGGGTATGATTTCAGGAGTAATACAAGATCACAATGTATGATGGTTATGATCATAAAGATATTTATTCAATCATAAATCCACCATCAGTGATCTGTGGATGTATCTTTTGATCATTGTACATGCAATGTTAGCTTATGTGTTGAGAATGGGTATGCCTCCCTTAGCAAATATATAATTATTTAAATATATTGTAACAGATGATGATTTCGCCAGTGGTTCTTAATCCCGACTTGTCACAAGGTAAAGCACTTCAGTCATCAGTGGTCACTTATGACTTTGCGCTTTAAGGGGTAATTTGTTATAGGCCATTTTGTCACATCTAGTCAATAGGCCTTCAACTAGATCAATCAATATCACTTGACCTCTTTTTCATCCTCCTTGCACAAAGCCCTAAGCATGTCTCATTCTAGTCCTTGAGTTTCTGTCTAAAAACGCCTTGTTTCAGTCATTTTAAGGACCAACGCTCCCTAGCCTCCTACTGGACAATGTTGACTACCAGGCTGCCCTACTTTGCACCTGCATTGATCACCAGCATGTTGTTCAGTGTTTGGGGTGTGTTGATTCTATAAATTCGGGGAAAAGAGAGAGGATCCTGAAGCCTCTTCTTCCAAAAGCTTCTAGGATCTGTTGTTACCATTTACCTCAGATAAAAGTTTTGAATCCTATCATATCCTACCTTGAGTTTTCATCATTTATCCCTTGAGCTCATTCTCCCATCAAGAGTGGATCTCAAGCCCCGATTGGTAAAAGGATAAGAATTCATAAACTACATCCTTCACCTATATATTTACTACCATCCATAGGCAAGAGGTTGGCTTTTGGAGAGAGATTCTATGCTTATGTTGTTGTTGTGAGAGATATATTTCCCTGCATTAGGGTGATTAAAGGTGCACTTTGTGACAATGAAAGGACAAGTCAACTTGGAGGAGCTCTTTTACAAGATCAACACCTATTTTTGGTTATAATTCACTCCATTTCTATTAATGCAAAGAGTTCTTTGTTTCCTATATATGATGTTATGGTTTCACATATTTCAATATCATGTTGATATTGAATAAAGTAATTAGATGATGCTACATAGATTTTATAGATCGTCGGCTTGTGTTATCTGACTCTGCAGGGTCAAATAATAGCGATCAGAACTAGGATTGGAGCCTTTAGGCCAATGAAAGAGTGAAGCATACAACAGAGTCCAAGTAGGCTTCAACTTGTTATCTATTTACTTTAAGGAAAACTTTAGTCCCCTTGTCTCTCTATTGTTCTACGTCAGACCACCAATCTTAAGGAAGATACTTATGTTCGCAGTCATAGATTCTGCATAACAATGTTTATCATTTTGGTTATGCTTTACAGCAGGTTGTTCATTGTAAATACTGCGTCGAGCTAAGTTATAAAGCTCCATGGGTAGTATGTTTTGTTTTTCAACGGAGTTGTTGGTTATAGGTGTCATTGAACACCGAGGAAGGTGTTCCCCTAAGGGGGAGGGGTTTCTAACAACCCTAGGTTAAAAATCCATGTAATAAAATTAATAAAGGCAAAATAAGACCATGATCATGGAACACGTATTTCAAATTGAATGTTGGGCAAAACATCCTAGTGTGGTTGTACATTTGGTTTAATATGCCTAAGGGAAAATTAGCAAAAGCAACGACAAAGGCATTGAAAAGAAAAATAGGTATTATTTGGCATTTTATTTATGAAAATAATGGAAATTGAGAGAAAAGAAGGTGAAAGGTCACAGGTTGCATGTGAAGATGAAAATAAAAGAAAAATAATGAAAATTGAAGAAAATAGAGGCTTCATTGATAAAAACGTTTCTAAGGATTAGTTCACAACATTTTGCCAATTCAGTTTTGGAGCTCTCTCTCTATTCTCTCTACTCTTTCATACTCTTGCACACTTGGAGCACTCTAGCATTAGAGGAAGGAAGGCAAAGGAAAGATAAGAAAACAAACGGAAGCAAAGATCAAGCAAGGAAGAGTTGGATCGAGTGGCTACAGTGGGATTATTTGTAGGCATCGAGTTGCATCTATGATTTCCTTGCTAGTTTTGGCATGCATGGTACATGCATTTGTGTTTTTTATTCTCTTCGTGTCATTGGCATGGCCTTTGTCAAGTGTGACAATGGTTGTCAGTCTTGCCATTTCCAGATAGCCATGACATGATGTGGTTTCTCTTACTCGAGTGAGTTGGATTGTCAGATGGTTTCGAAATTGAGTGTGTTGGTCTCAGGAAGAAACACCAGGCCTACGAATCCCTGGACCGGTGAAGGTGGGATTGCGGCAAAGCTTGATTGTGCATGCCCTCATTGAGCCTAAGAATCCTCAACCGGTGAATGGCGAGATATATGGTAAAGCCCAGAGGGTGGAGAGGACAAATTCCCCACGATTGGGAGAGATACAAAGGCATCCATGCTTGTATAGGCCTAATGGTCCCTATATCGGTATGTGGTGGGATTGTGGTAAAGCCTGGTAGTGTATATTTCTTGTTTGGAACTAGGAATCCCTTGGCAAGATTGTGGTAAAGCCCGGTTGTATAGATGAGGGCTTCGGCCGAGGAATCCCTTGGTGGATTGTTGTAAATCCTGAGGAAGCATTGGTCGTTTTGTTGTAAGTCTCACATTCATGCTTGGAATATGGCACGTGGGTGATTGGTTGAAAGCAAGATTTGGTTTAGTTCAATCTATGGTCGAGTGGTATGTGGAAGTCCCTGACCTACTTGCATTTTGCATATGTTAATAAGATCTCTTTCCTCTTGTGTACTATGTAAATGTGTTTGTTATTATGTGATTATAATGGTTGTTTTATCATTGTTATTTTGTTGGCTATATGTTGGTTATAAGCATGGTTTATGAGAGACTTTGAGTTATGGCTCTCATCTTGTTTTGCTTCGTAAATGAAATCTTAATGAATGCATGACCTAATAGATGATAATGTAGCTATGAACCTCAAATAAGTATGAGGTCCCTATGTTCAAATGTGTTCATATGACCTATAGCTTACATGTTCATGATGTATTTGACAAAATGTCTGTTATGGCTAGGCCTTGTCCAGTCAAGTTTTGGTATCAGTAGCCTTGTCTCAATGTTATTTATCATTTTTGGAAGTTTCATCAAGTTCTGAGCAGAGGCCTCAATCCTAGCCCTAAAAAAAGGAGCTCAAAATTCGAGGTCATTGGCATATAACTACCTAGAAAAGGCCACGATGGCATCGAAGCCTTTTGTGCGAGCGACTGGAGGGTCTCAACCGCATGGAGGCCTTGTCATGGGAGCGACTAGGGGTCAAGTACAGTGAAGAATCAGGGTCTCTCAGGGGTCAGTTTGGTTTTGGTTTGTCGATTCCACTTCCTTAATTGTATTTGAGGAGTTGAATCATATCATAGTAAACCTTCATCACATGTTTACCCCAGTGGATCCATTAGCTTGGGTAAATGTGGGAGGAGGGTATTACACCGACTTCACAGCTACCAGATTGTCTTGCACTTGGAGGTATTTTGACACTTTTAAATACGAAAATAATTTTTTTTATATGTTACAATGTGCCCAATGGGGTCTTCTTCATATGACAATGACTATTGACTTCTTAACCCTAAGACAAGCCCTAGAAGCACTCAATGGGTGCTTGGCCTTCAAATAAAATGACCTTGAGCATAAAACCCATCCTACAAAAACAACAATAATAATTTTCTTTCATTTTACAATATATAAGAATCAATAGTACATTTCATATCTTATTATGGGCTAGTTACCTATTTCAACATATATTAAGGTTTGATTCCTTTTTTCTTGATAATTACTTGTGATGTGTGTTGACTTCTTTTACTTCTTAGTTATTTTATCTTTCATCAAGCAATTACCAAATCAAAATGTATGAAGATCACAAGAACAAGGAACACAAGATATATGCACTCAATTGGCACAAAGTCACTATCTAGAGGAAAACCCAGTGAAACTCTTCCAATAGTAGATTTAAATGAGATAATCCAAGACCCTTTTGACCTAGACAAATACCTCCTCCAACCACCAAGTCAGCACTTCCTTCAAGTAGATGTACTTTGCCAAAGTCTCCAAGTGTCAATTTCTCAAATATTTCAGCGCCCGACTTTTAGAAACCTAGACCTACAGGGACTTCAGAAATTTTGGCCCCTACAACTTGGCCAAAAACCCTAGAAAATTCACACGTGAGAGAGAGATGCCCAAGAACTTCAATTTGGTCTTTGTCAAATTCAATCCTCCTCCTTGACTTCGCTCTCCTTTCCTTGTCATTGAATTGCAAATCGAGCTTGTAAATGAGATGATGCCAAATAAGTCGAATTCCACTTCTATTTATACTGCTTTTGTTGGGTTGAATAGCCCTAATCTAGGTCAACTTCATTGGGATAGGGCTGACTTGGTGAAGAGGTGACAAATGACATTTTTGACTCCAATAAATTTCTTTACATAATACAAAAGCCCAAGAAGGGTCTAATAAATGTGACAATGACTCTTATGGCTCATGACAAAACTTAGAAGCCTTCAATGGAGGCTATGACCTACAAAATAAATAAAAGAGCATGAAACCCATCTTTTCAAATAATTTTCTTTTACAATAAATTTATTTTTACATGATGACTCAAATACAATTATGAGACCGGCACTAGTTACATTCTACAACAGTTTCCTGATTGTTTTCGTAATTGATGAACACATTCAATCATGTGATATTTCTCATCACTCGTATCTTTGGAAGCCAAATATCATTAGGCAAAGAGAGTCCCATAGCAGCATTGAGATTGAAAATAACTGCTTCCATAATCACTTCAAGAGTTGAAAATCCAGTGCCATTCTAAAAGCTTTTTCCACGGATTCTTGAAGACTAAATGATAGCAAGTGCAAAAATAACTCTGACCGTTTTTCAACAGGCTCAACAAATTAGAAACTAAGTTCACCATGCTTATATTGATTTCCAAAGAATCAATGTGAATTCGAGGTAAACAGATATGTGATCTCAAATGTTCTTGCATATTTTCAGACAGAAACAAAGAACTAATGCCTAAAGAGAAAAAATTGCATACTTGGTATCAACCTTCTTTCGTATGCTGGACTTTAAAATTATGTATCATTAAGATACAAAAAGCATAGATTTTGTTTTACTCAAGATAGGGACTTTAACACAAACTGATATACAACGGACTAAACTGAGCACCCAAGATCATTATGATTTACACCAGTCTATAGTAACATCTTTACCTGAAAATGACTCCTCCCCATGCCAGGAATAAGATAAGATAAAATAATTATATTAATGTCTAACGAATGACCACAGAAATAGGTCAAAGAGACTGAAGAATGCAACCTGTATGAATACAATGTAGGAGTGCAAGCACAACTCCTAGAAATCCCGAAAATAATATAAAGAAAGAAACCTGCATAACTATAACATCAGAACATACGTATAAACTGTGACAAAGGTATAGTGATACAAAACACTAAGTGATCTTGGCTAATAATTTGGTATGGATAATCTCCTCACCAATCAAACATTTTTAAAAGAGGAAAAATGCGTCAAAATATACCTTTTAGTTTCAGTCAACTACAATAAAAAAAATGTGTCTACCTTGAAACCATGTGAAAAATTTCAGTTGACTACAGTAACAAAATGTGTGTCGTCCTTGCAATCATTTTAAATGTGAATTTCTCGAATAAAAATATTTATTCCCATTTACCATTTAATAATGCAAACAAAATGTAATGTTCCTCTCACAAATAGGTTTACTTAAGCCTGTGATGGAAAATGGCTCGTTCCAAGATGAAGCAACAAACATTTGCATAGTTCAAACTTTGTCATACACATCAAGAAACACAGAAAAGGCTCACTAACGCCAATGGCATAGGATATAAAACTGTGACAAAGGTACAGTGATAGAAAATACTAAGGAATCTTGGCTAATAATTTGGTATGAATAATCTCCTCACTAATCACACATTTTTAAAAGGGGACAAATGCTTCACAGTATACCTTTTAGTTTCAATCAACTACAATTAAAAAAAAAAAAAATTGTCTACCTTGAACCCATGGGAAAAGTTTCAGTTGACTAAAGTAACAAAATGTGTCTTCCTTGCAATCATTTTAAATGTGAATTTATCGACTAAAAATATTTATTCCCATTTACCATTTAATAATGCAAACAAAATGCAATGTTCCTCTCACAAATAGGTTTACTTAAGCCTGTGATGGAAAATGGCTCGTTGCAAGATGAAGCAACAAACATTTGCATAGTTCAAACTTGCCATACACATCAAGAAACACAGAAAAGTCCCACTAACGCCAATGACATAAAATGTTCCCAATTTAGGAGTCCTCTGATCTGCATGATTGGACCATAGTTTAACATTACACAATCTCCCAGCCAGTCAGAATCTAGAATGGCATTTATGTAGCAGGTTCTCCTTCAGAAGCAGTGACTGCTGGTGGTTCATTGGTATCATCCTCTGCTCTCAGTTGGGAAGAAACCTCATCAATTGCAGCATTTAGTTGAGCTATTTTTTCATTCAAAGTCTTTCTGGTCCTCTGCTCTTTGACATACACATCAACATGTAAATACAACTTACACCATGCAAACAATGTCAGACTGAAACAAAAACACTGACAACATGATTATAAAACAAATGCATATTAGACACAAAAGTCACTCTGCATATAGAATTAAAAGAATGCTAGGTCAGCATTTCTACAGCATAATACAGAGCTATGCATGAGAATGATGCATACATGTACACAGAGGAGAAACTCGTTACAGAATTTATACAAACCAGAGAAAGTGCGTTTAGAGATCTTCTCTCATATGTTCCCTGACACTGGAACCTATAATAAAAGTAAATATATTCCAAGGATTCAGAAAAAGTTGGCAATTCATAACATGGAACATGTAAAGGGAGAGTAGATTCAATGCTCCAAATGGCAAACAGTCATAAATGAAGAAAATGTGGTAGAAATGGTAACTATACATGCTAGTTCAAAATGAAACGGAGAGAAATGCATTACAGGAAATGCACACCCCCCACCCAGCCCATACCAGGCATGTTTCGGTATGGAGATGCCGTAACGTGCCTGATACACATTTCAGGAGGGGTGAAACACATTTCACCTCTCCTGAAATGTGTTTCAGGCACCATACAGTGTATATACATATCATGTTTCCCCGTTTGCTGATCTTTTTGTGGGTCACATTCCCATTTCAGATACATGTTTATGTTTCCCCGTACCATGCAACTTAGGGTGAGAACATAGAAGACATGTAAACATGTAAAAGGAGAGTAGATTCAATGCTCCAAACAGTCATAATTGAAGAAAATATGGTAGAAATGGCAGATACACATGCTAGATCAAAATGAGATGGTAAGAACTGCATTGCAGGAAATGAACACACACCACCCAGCCCATACCAGGCATGTTTTGGTATGGAGATGCTGAAATGTGCCTGATACACATTTCAGGAGTGGTGAAACACATTTCGCCTCTCCTAAAATGTGTTTCAGGCACCATTCAGTGTGTATATACATATCACATTTCCCCATTTCCTGATTTTTTGGGAGGTCACATTTCCAGCACATTCCCATTTCAGATACATGTTTCTATTTCCCCGTACCATGCAACTTAGGGTGAGAACATAGAAGACACAAAAAATCATGCATGGCTCATATTTAATCATAAGCATCGTTATGTCAGTTGTGGTGTCAGAGTTTCAAGAAGAAGTGAAAGATATAGGATAAGTAAAGATACCAGTTCTAAGAAAATACAGAATTTTGAAAAACAATCTAATAGATTAGTAAAAAATAATTGATTCATGTGTCCAAAGCTTTCGCAATTAAGAACTTGCAATTCAGGAACTCATTGAGCTGATCAATTTAAATGTGGCACATTTTCAAAGATGAATATTTTAAAAATGAAAGTCATTTATAAAAGTAGCTTTGGGTTGAGGATTTAGAAGTTGCACCACAACCATAGCTCATATGTATGAATGTCCTTTTCATTGTATTGTTTTTTTCTTTCTTGGGGGGGGATGGGGGGTGGAGGGTGTGGCAGTGGGGAGGCGTTGGAGAGCAGATAACAACCTTTTATTTGGTTACATACCCTCGATCCAACAACAATATGTTTTTAGTTTATAAACCCAGTACACGAATACACCACACCATACCAAAGGGATATCCATACATCTGACAGATAAATAACTCCTTAACTACTCTCTGATGGGAAACTTTAGAATTCATAAATTTGGAATTGGTGCCTTTATCATAAAATTATATCATGTCTAGCTGTGGTTAGAATAAACAAACTTCCCACAAACTGCATGTAGAATGTTTCCATCAACAGACTCTAAATCTTCAGGCAAATACAACTTCGAAGCAATCTCCTTAGTTGTAGTCACTGATATACAATCTTCATAAGTTTCCTTGGGGTGTACGTGCATACCTAACTTGTGACATGAAGATATGATTTTCCTTTTGTCAAATTTCTATCCAAAACAGTAGCGGATGCCCAAGGATGTGACCTCAAAAATGCTCTGAAGGTCTTCCTTGAGTGCTTCTATCATATGTCATTACTTCCAACCATGATAAAATTATCAACATATATGACAGCTATTCCAATGTCCTTTCTAGTTGCTTCACATGAAAGTTAGCATGAGATAAAATTCTTGTCATACCTAACTTGCTGCAGATGTTATTTATCTAGGCATACATATGCCCTTGGTACCTGTTAATTCATAGAATAGCGAGACAGTCCAAATCAACTCTCACGTCTGACTTCGCTCTGTCACAAAACTAAATTGAGTCACCTCTTCTGGGTCAGGATCAGCCCTAGTCATTCTCGCAAGTTTAGTTGGCAAGCATGACAAAGAAAAGAAAGTACAATGAGAGTCATATTGACACAGCATGTGACGTGTGAATCAAAAATTCATTCATTTGCCTATGAATGATGGAAAAAAACACCCATTTTTTTTGTTTTCTGACCTGATTTCGTAGCATACAATTAACAGAACTGTCAACCATCCAGAACCATTGTCTTTTGTAGTATATCACATCATCTATTTATATTGAAACATATCACTACTGAAAGTCTGCATTATATGGTCAGTCTTAACTATTAAATTGATGCAAGGTATCTTTTTTTAATTACTGTATGTTTCTTTTTGAGACAATTGACAAGTTTTTCCCAAACCCGAGTCAACTCTAGTATTTTCTTCCCCAAATCTGGTATGGTAATTTTGCTTCACAGTGTATGCCCTCACTCTACGCACTCCGTAACCGGATTCGTTATATAGGGGCCACGTGCCCGAATCCGGCGTGTCGGACACGATTCATCCCAAAAACGTGTCCAAAAAACAGGACACGTCGAATCCCAAGCATGTCCCAAAAATCGCCAACGTGTCCTGATTTTTGACTGCATGTCCTGATTTCCAGGACTCGTTTAGTGGAAAAGGGACTCCCACAGGTTAGAAAAGGCCACATTTGCTCATTAAAGTCATGCTGTTTATCATTTGGCCCCGCAATCTATAAAGCGGATGCTTCAAACATGACAGATAAATATCCTATATTATGCGTTGATGACCGAATGTTAGAATGTTGAGAGTATTCTTTTTATGCGTCGATGACCGAATGTTAGAATGTTGAGAGTTTTCTTTTTATGTGTGGATGACCGAAAGTTAGAATGTTGGGAGTTTTCTTTTTATGAATTGATGACCGAATGTTAGAATGTTGAGAGTTTTCTTTTCAAAGAGTAAAGTGGGAAAGCATGGCTAACTTAACAGTGCAATTACCAGAGGCTGAAATTAACCTAACGCTACATCCTACCAATCTCAACAAACACCCAACATCCGCCAAAATATAATACAACCTTAAAGCGGACTTCTAGAGTTTAGATGTGGAGACAGTGCTATTAAAATGGGTATCAATAATTTCCACGATGTCAGAAATTAAACTGGATGGCTTCATATATTATACCAAATAAAAAGACTATAAGCCACATGTGATGTTCTTTCTCGGACTGCATGGAAAACAATCACCAACAAATAATATATTAAAATATGTCCGCATCTGTTCTAACATGAAGTTGAATTAAAGGAGCCCAAGAAGCCAAGAGCTCATGCCACCTATTTATCTATTTGCTCACCATCATCTTACAACGTAACAAGTCAGAAATAAGAATCGGAGGAAAAAATGGAGCTGCGAGAACCTGGTATGAAAAGCTCATGTGAGAAACCTTAACCAACTATGCATGTTAGGCCATTCTGGCCGATGGCAAAGTCAAGAGTGTTAAACTATAATCTTAACGGAGATACTATGGCAGTTAGTTGTTTGACATTTATAAAACGTTGTTAGTCCCTATATATTTTTAGAGTCGTTTTTTTAGTGCCAAATTAATTCACATTTTCCAATTACTTTCGATTCATATTTATTCCGGTCAGTTTATCATTACAGTCATCTATTTATCATTTTGTATGTACTACGCATGCTATAGATGAAGATCTATGTTTGAAATCAATAAATTTGTATCATTAATTAAAATTTGTGTAAGAAATATCTAATTTTAATATATATAATATATATATATATTAAAATAATATATAAAAAATCCTACGTGTCCTGTTCCGGGGGGTCAATGTGTCTGAATCCGACACTACGAATCCCGAATCCCCGTGTCAAGTGACTTAGTCTACGCATAAGCCTTTAACCACCAGTTTATCCAGTGGACAATCAGACTTCCAGTGTCTATATACCAATCTACAACCAATTGCATTTTTACTCAAATCCAAAGCCCAATTTCTATTTTTGTCTTCATTTCTTGCTTCATTGACTTTTGTCATTCAATACCATTACAAGCTCTATCAAATGAGCAAGGTTAACTGCATGACCAAAGTCAATAGTGCAAAACTTACCTAATTTCCCTGGATAAAAGTCTCCTTGATCTTTTTCAATCATTTCCTTATTCTTTTCCAAACAACATCTCATCTGCTTATGGCACAAATAATCTTAGCTATTCAGCAATCCATATTTTATTATTATTAAACAGATAGAAGATGATTAAAATTTGTGGGAGGCCCCTGGCTTTTATACTGCCTTGGGTGCCTCTTGGTCCCTTTGCCTAATAACTACTAATTAACTACTTGTTTATATAACATTGCCATCCTCCCAAAAAAATGCTTTGTCCTCAAAGCATACGTAACGATGGATGTTGTTGACGGAATGCTTCAGTCTCCCAAGAAGCTTCTTCTTTTGGTAAGTCCTTCCACTTGATCAAGTATTCCTTGATTACATGAGATCGAAGCTTCTTTTCCCTGGTGGATATGATACCTTCTGGTTCTAAAATCACCCTTCCTTCATCATCTAAGGATGGAAGCATTGTTTGTGTTGATTGATGGTCACCCAGTGCCCTTTTAAGGCAGGATCCATGGAACCCACAACTTTTATCTGGAAGGCTTAGACTATATGCAACTTGGCTGATCAAAATTGTTGATCTGGTATGGTCCATAGAACTTTGGTGCTAATTTATTTTTTCCTTTTTGTTTCAAGAACAATTGTTTGTATGGATGGAGCTTGACAAATACACATTCTCCAACTTCAAATTCTCTCTCGGTTCTGTTTTGGTCAGCTTGTTGCTTCATACGGTTTCTTGCATTATTTAAATTTTCTTTTAGGGTTTGAACGATATTTTGGGTTTCTTCTAGTTGGTTTTTAACAGCTAGTAGATTTGTCTAGACAGTAGCTAGATCATTCGATTTTAGAAGTTCGTACCCATACAAATCTTGGAATGGAGTCATTTTTGCTGACGTATGGTAAGTAGAATTATACCACCATTCAGCGAGATGCAACCACTGAACCCACTTATTTTGTTTTTTTGTAGCGTAACAACGTAGGTAGACTTCCAAACATTTATTGACAACCTTCATTTGTCCATCTGTTTGAGGGTGGTAAGTGGAACTCATATTTAGGTAGGTTCCTATATGGTTGAACAATTCCTTCCAGAAATTACCCTTAAATTTGGCATCTCTATCACTCACAATGACTTTCGTAAAACCGTGTAATTTATAAATATTTTTGCAAAATATTTCAGCGATTTGTTTCGTCGAGTCTGATTTCTTCATCGCAATAAAGTGAGCATATTTGGTGAGTCTGTCGACTACTACGAAAATCTTATCCTTGCCCTCAGATACAAGTAATCCCTCAATAAAGTCCATTGATATTTCTTCCCATTTCTGATTCAAAATGTTTAAGGGGTGAAGTAATCTAGGTGACATAATATTTTCACTTTTATTTCTTTGACATTTGTCACATTCTGCTACATATTTCTGAATATCACGACTCATCCCCTTCCAAAAGAATGATTGACGTGCATTGTAGTAAGTTTTAAAGAATCCTACATGTCCAGCTGACAGTGAATCACGTGACTCCTTAAGTATCTTGGATTTAAACTTGCAGTCTGAATTCAGATAGACTCTTCCATTGTAACATAGAATATCGTTTTCCATTCAAATTTTGAGTTGTCTAGAAGGTTATTGATTATCGCAGTTATTTTCGAATCCTTAGCATACTCACTTCGAATCTCATTAAGCCATTCAGGAACAACAACCGAGACTGCAAGTAATGTTGGTTCTTTGTCCTTCCTTGACAAGGCATATGATACTACAATGTCTTTTCCCTTTTTATGTAATATCTCCATGTCAAAGGCAGCAATTTTTTCAATCCATTTTTGTTGTTCTTCGAAAAGTGTTTTTTGTTGGAGGAGGTGTTGGAGACTATTATGGTCTGTTTGAATGGAGAACTTACTTCCCAAAAGATATTGTCTCCACTTGGCCAATGTGTGCATAATAGCGAGCATTTCCCTTGTTGTATGTGGCTTTAAGACGTTCTTGTTTATTGGCTTCCTGCTTTCAAAAGCTATTGGATGCCCCTCTTGCATTAACATTACACATATACCGAACCCATAAGCATCACACTTAATGATAAATGGTTTAGAGAAATCTAAAGTTGCCAATACCAAGGCATTAGACATAACTTCCTTCAATTCTTCAAAACACCTTCCTGCTTCCTCATTCCACTGAAATGAATCTTTCTTTAAAAGGTTTGTTAGAGGTGCAGTTATATGTGCATAGTTTTTAATAAATCTTCGGTAATATCCAATCAATCCTAAGAACCCTCTTAGCTTGGATATAGTAACAAGTTTGGCCCATTCCTTTATAGCCTTGATTTTATTAGGGTCCACTTTTACTCCTTCATGGGATATTATCTGTCCGAGATATTCTACTTCTTCCTTCCCAAAAAGGTGCATTTGAATTTCTTGGTGTAGAATTGATGCTCTTCCAGTAGTGTAAGAACTTTATCCAGACATTGTAGATGCTCCTTCCAATTTTTACTGTAAATGAAAATATCATCAAAGAATATTAATATAAACTTCCTAAGATATGGCCGGAATAACTCGTTCAAAGTGGCTTGGAATGTTGTTGGTGCATTGGTTAACCCAGAGGGAATTACTTTAAATTCGTAGTGACCTTTGTGTGTTTGGAACGCAGTTTTTGGTATGTCTTCCAACCTGATTCTGATTTGGTAATAACCTGACCTTAAGTCCAATTTTGAGAAGTATTTTGCGCCATATAGTTCGTCCAACATTTCATTGATAAAGGGAATAGGGAATTTATTTGTAATCATTATTTTGTTTATGTTGATTTGTGGTAGCATCGAATGTGCTCTAGCCATGAAAATTGGTGGAGAGGCTAAGACATATAAGATCTCCAAGACTCAAAAATGGTTTGGGGAAATTCCACCCGGTTGGAGAGATATTAAAATAATTAATGGTTTCAATGGGGTTCCTAAGTCTAAACTTACGAAAATTAAAATATTAATCAGTATTAATATAAAACTGGGTGAGAATGTTCTAAATTACATGGATCAAGCCAAATCTAATCTTAGCCATTGATTAGGGACTTAATCTCGACCATTGAAGACTCAACAAGAAAAGTATAAGAGGAGGCTTGAGCGTGAGTTGGAGATACACAATATTGATTAGTCAATTCAATTTTCTAGAGCGGGGTTTGCTGAGAAAATCGAACTAGTGATCTGTAGCAGTGAGGGGCAATTCGGCACGAGGCCGAGAATACATAGCAAAGAGACAGAGATAGTACCAAAGAGAAAGCGCAAAGCCTGGAAAGGTTGACGCAGAGGCAATTGGGAGCTACGCAAAGGCTCAAGAGGCTGGCATGGGTAACGCAGAGGGTCTGAGGGCTAACGCGAAGAGCCAAGGGGCTGACGAAGAGGCTTCAGTAGCTACGCAAAGGCTAGCAAAGCTGAAGCATGGCCAAGAGGCAACGTCGAGAGATTTTCGTGGGGAACACTGAGTGGTAGTGAGTAGGGAAAGGTGACGCAGTCCCTGCAAAGTGACGTAGAGCAGTAGAGAAGCTTCGAGCAGCTTTCGTTGTCCAGCTAAGGAGTTGCCATCGTTGTTGTGGGATCGTTCATCCGGTGATTGATCAGCCGAAATATTTGTCTCCGAGGAGAGGTACTACTGCCAAGGGCATTCTCTGTTGAGTGAGCCATTTCCGGGGACAATTGTCCAGAAATAACGGTGTCCCTTGTGTGTTTGTCTCAGTTATTTCAGTTGTTGATCTGTATATGTGTTAAGGTTGCATTTGTGTTTATTTTTTATATTTATATTTATAAATAACTTGTTAATGAAATGAACAAGTCGGAGAAAATAAACCAGATAATGCAGCAAAGATTTCTAACGTGTCAGACTTAGAAATTTCAACAGTTTAATCCTCTATAATCAATGCATAGCCTGAACGATCCATCCTTCTTCCTTACAATACAACTGGCGTAGCATATGGAATCTTACTTTTTGAGATGATTCAACATTTCAAAAGGTCTTGGATTAATCTCTCAATATCAGTATTTTGGTGATGCGGATATTGATACAGTTTGATGTTGACGGGGTCTGATCTTGCTTTGACTTCTATTGTATTCTCAATTTCCCTGTTAGGAGGCATTTTCATGGGCAGGTCTTGGAATACTTTTTCATGCTTTTGAATTAGCTCTTGTACTTTTGGTGACTCTTCGTTGATCACTTTTGCGGATAACATTTCTAATTGGTGACATTGTACTACATAAGTTGGTGCTCCTTTTCGAATCATTTTCATCATCTGGGTTGATGACACGATTTGATTTTCTGGTGCTTGGAATCTGTATAACTTGTACCTCTACCCTTCCCATTTAAAGCTTATAAACTGCTTTTGATGGTTGGCAGGGTAAGTGCCTAGGGTTTGTAGCCATTGGATACCTAAGACCCCATCTACTCCTCCTAATGATACAGTGTAGAAAGGAGATTCTAAATTGAAGTCTTGAATATGCAATTTGACCTTATGGCATTTCCCTACCTTTTCAATCTTCTTACCGCCGGCTACCCTCACCTTCATGTTGGGCATGGGAAATGTGAAAATGTTGAGTCTCTTTACCATGGTTGAGTCTAAAAAATTGTGGGTTCTACCGGTGTCGATGAGAACCATTACGTTGTTCTTCTTAATATGTCCTTTTAATTTTGAAGTCTAGGGTTATGATATATTGTCATAGCCGATAATGACACTTGGAATGCTTTCGTCATCTAGTTCTAGAGAGAATTTTGGGGCATCTTCTATTCCTTCTATGTCTGATTCATCACTGATTGAATCATTAGTTGCTTCACAGTTATATAGGTTCTTTGTCTCTTTCCCTTTAGCACACCTATGTTTAGGCTACCACTATTCGCAGACTGGGGAATTCTTCGTCTCGAATATACATTTTCCAGTTTTGACCTCAGTATCTTTTCAAATTTCATTTCAGCAGCTTTTGCTTTTTGTCTTGCTACTTCTATAGACGTAATGTCATGAAGCTCAAGTTCTACTCGTAGATGGGTTTTAAGTCCAAAGATGTATGATTGAATTAGACGAAATTTTGATAACCCAGGTACTCGTGTTGCTAAGGTCTCCCATTCTCGAGTGTATTCATCCACATCTCCTTTTTGTCGCAATCTAATGAGTATTGAAAAGAACTCTTCTTCCTTGACACCTTGGAACCTTTTAAAGAACGCATCCTTATATTTTCTCCAACTACCGCATATACAAATTATATGCTTCGCCTTCCATTTTCATGGAAGTGTGCCTAATCTTTTCATCATCATTGTCAATATCGTAAATCTCGAAATATTCTTTTGCTTTATTGAGCCACGCAACACTACATTTTTCGTTTCCGTGAAACATGGGCAACTCGGTTTTTTCTCTTCATTGATACGTCGCTAACGGTGGAGTGAAAAGAGTGTATTGATTAGTGAATGAATTCTATAGCTGCTTATTTTGAAAATTCGCGTTACTATTTTCTTGATGGTGCGTGGATGATTTTTTTGGAGACTCGGTTTTTTCATGAGAATCTGTTGAATTTATTGAATCTGATGAATTGTGTTGTTGATTACATCCATCATCCTAGAATATTTGTTCGGGTGTAATCTTCATCCTGTCACAAATAGCGGTTAGTATTGTCCTTGTCTGATTTTGATTCATTTTGGCTTCGGTTTGGTTCTGCTTGAGTTGTCTTTCTATCCGATTTTTCGTATCTTGAAGCTTCTTGATATCGTCGGAATGTTTGGCAACCTTACTCTCGAGATCAACTAGATTTTGGTTAAAATCATCGGAATGGCTAGTAATCCTATTCTCAAGATCAATCAATTTTTTGTTGAAATCAATCATTGTCATCGATGACATTGAACAGGTTTGTGGGGGTGTATTTTTGTCCGCCAGTTTAAACTTTCTTCCTTAATTTCAACTAATTTTTTATATATATAATTTAATTAAAATTATTAATTAATTTAATTATATATTGAAATTATTTTATAACATAAAGTTTCTTTTTAGAACTATATAACCATATATTCATATATAAACTATATGCAAATTAAATAATTAACGGAATGTGTTTGAACAGGTTTGAAGGCCGAGAGAATGGAACGCGATTGTCGAGGTCAAGGAACGACAGATCGGGTGAATAAAATAACGCAGGCAATCAGAGTGGTGGATTGGGTGCAGAAGACGTCGACGAGGTGCACAGGAAAATGACATGGGCACAACGGAATGCGGTGCAGTGTGAGGAATGTCGAGAAGTGTTGAACGGAACGGTGGGCAGACAGGGACAGGATGGTGGACGGGGGGCGACGGTTGGTCGGGGTGCAACGGCGATTTATGACGTGCGGAAGAATTGACGACAATGACACAATCAGACAGTGGAGTAGAACGCACGTGTGGGTGGTTGTGTGTTCATTGTCGAGTAGTGACAAATAGGTGCAACAATGGTACCCAATGGCCCAACAACAACAACATCCTGGGAGCGAACCGCTCTGATACCAGATGGCACAAATAAACTTAGCTATTCAGCAAATTCATATTTTATTATTATTAAACAGATAGAAGATGATTACAATTTGTGGGAGGCCCCTGGCTTTATAATGCCTTGGGTACCTCTTGGTGAATGGGCATGATCTTTGATCATGCCCTTTGCCTAATAACTATTAATTAACTAATTTTTTATATAACAGCTTATATATGCTTTATACTTCATTGACACCATTTGAACCAACTTAATTTTCAATTGTCATTTATTGAACAAAATTGTGCAATGAGATATGAATAACATAAACATTAAAACAACAACAAAGAAGGAAGCAATTACCAACCCATCAACCAGTGTATAAGGTGTATCACTTGTCATCTTGGGATGGTCTTCCTTTCAATCAGACATGATAAAGTTTCAAGGTTACTTATTTGGTTGCTCTATTCTTGGTAATGTAGAACTATATTCTTCCATCTCTATGTTTATGTTTGTAGCTCAGGCAGGTACTTCTGCCAAGGTCCAAGTGTCTAGACATCTGTAGGTCGCCTAATTGACCCTTAAACTTAGCAATTACTTTAATTATTGAAGCAATGGTCTTTTATAAGATAAAGTGAGTTAATCTAATGAAATGCAAAGGTTATTTGCATTAGTAAATTGGATGAATCTCAACCATTGATCTCAAGTGATTTTGAGATCTAATCTCAATTGTCAATTACTTTGGAGTTTACGGTTGTGGATTCAGTCAATAACTCAAACCTATAAAAAGAAGGCTAGGCTTAAGGAGAAGACAGGTATTTAGCACAAAACACAATGAGATAGTGAGATCTTAGCCATTGGGTGAACAAGGACCTTCATACAAGTGTGCAGAGTTCAAGGAAGGTTGCAAGGGGCAGCAAGGGAAGGATCCAAATCATCGAGCAGATCAAAGGACAGATCAAGGGTTTGGTCAGTTAGATCATTTCCAGGTTTGTTGTCGTATTTGTGTTTTTCCTCAAAGGGCCAATATCTTAGGAAGGAAGCATTGAATGTTGTAGATTATTATTATTATTATTATTATGAATGAAACAACAGATTTTGAAGGGCAGAAAATATGTGTGTATGTGTTCGAGATTGGTGTTTTAATTTGCTTCCATTGTTATTTACTTTTATATGTTAAAACCTTAGTTGTGTTTTTTATTCAATAGATTTGTGTAACAATCTGCTAGGAAATAATTAGCCAGGTTGTTTGGGTTAGGAAACTAACATGGTATTAGAGCTTCATTTCTGAAGAGGGCTAGTTTCTATGAAATGCACACAGGAAACAACCATACAGGAGTTGCAGGGGGTATGTGATCAAAACGCACAAAAAACCAATGACATACGCACAAAATGTACGAACGTATGAAGTCGGGAGACATAAGAAAAGGGAAAGTGGTAGTCATACAACAGTGAATCGTTAGAGCCACCACGAGCCGAGTGCACGACTTAAAGGTGTAGCAACAAAAAAGTGGTACTAGTGCATGGTTGAGATAAAAGTTAAATAAACAAATAAAATAAAAAGGTGGGCCCCAACCATGGCCGACTGACACAAGCAAGGAAACAACCACAGGAGCAGAGAACAAGCTGAACCTTGCAGATGAAGACAACCACACATACTGAAAAGAACACAGACACAAAGTGTAGCACAAGGCAACGAGACGGTTGCAAAATCAACATGAGAGACACAACTGCCGGTCGCGAAGAACGACCATCGTATGTCATATAGACCTGGAATTCACAGCACAGGCAGGGAGGACAACAGTTGTGCCATACAGGTGACATCTTATAGCACAAGATAAACGCAGGACCATATGGAAATCACCTTATAGTAGTTGTCTCCAACGTCAAAGTTAAATCGTGCATTGGTATGAGTACAAGAGCTGTTGTTCAGAGTCAAATGATTGGGTCATACAAGATACACAACCAGTAGGGACACTTGTTGTACAAGAAGATTTGCAAAGAGTGATTCGCAGAGGTTAACCTTCAGAGGGAGAGAGGGAGATGGTACCAATGAAGGATTTGAAAGGAAATAAATTTAGTGGGTGTTTCAAAGGACCAAAACACAAATCCACGAGAGATCTTAACATATCTGCAAACCAACAACATTTATTCTTCTTGTCAATGCTAGAAGGGCCTAACACAAGCTATAAAAAAATTTCAAATCTAGAGGTGACAACAACTGGTTACCTTGGAACGCAAGGGTTACCTTGTTGCTAAAATAAAACGACTATTGGGAGATAGTTGATAAGCAGATTCAACAACCAACAGATGCAATGCAGTTCGTAGCACATGAAAAGAAGGACATTAGAGCTCAGCGGGTCCTCATGGATGCCATGAAGGAACACTTGATCTCTCACTTGAAAATGAAGAAGATAGCTAGGGAGATGTTCAAGGATCTAGTGGACCTATTCCAAAGTGACAACACAAACAGCAAGATGATCTTGATAAACAAGCTCCAGATCGATCCAGATGTCAAGGTCTTATAATGTTACCAGTTGCTTCATGAGGATCACACAGACACGGGATCAACTTGCAGCAATTTGGGAGAAAGTATAGGACGCAGACAGAGATGCCTGAATTCAAAAGGAGCATGCAGGTACACGTCTGATGAGGATTCGATTGTTGAGGAATCCTATATTCGATGATTGCTCCAGCAGATAGACATCAGATACTACCTTATCTGGGATATGGTAATTTGATGAGTGAGGAGGCTCCATCGCATTGAGACTGATGTACTGGACGCAAACATTTTGTCAAAGCCTTGAGGAAAGGTCAAATCTATGACTTTCCTGAACGACTTAGAGTCATTGAGAGACCTTCGTATAAGGGTCCTGCATGTTGCATGCACTGAGCTCTAGGAGCTCTGGGGGGCTTGGGGTACTTACTGGAGCGACATACAACCACAAGGCGACTAACCCTCCCTTGGTGGTGTGCTATGTACAAGGTGACAGGTTCAACCCTTCCCTGTGATGCCTTATGGCGACTATGGAACAGGATGATTAGTTCTCATGTGGATCGGGATGATTAGTTCTCCCGTGGCAACTGTGGAACAGGATGATTAGTTCTCCTGTGGGCTGGGATGATTAGTTCTCTCGTGGCGATTGTGGGACAGGACGATTCGTTCTCATGTGGACAGCATGATTAGTTCTCATGTCGAGGCATCCTACCCATGTAGTCGGGGACTCATGGGAAGTACCTCTCATCTGATCAATGAGCAGGGAAATGGGGTTAGGGACCATAGTAGTACTATCGATGGACGCATCGTTGTATCTATCGTACTCCCTATGCTAGGATGCCCACCATTGATCTGGGATTAATGAAATTGATTTGGATCAGTATGATTGGTTTGAGACACTCTCTTGTGATATTGATCTGGGATCAATGGAACTGACTTCGGGTCAGTAAGAGTGGTATGACACACTCTCCTCATATGAAACTGACTTCAAGTCAGTAGATCATGGTATGAGACATTCTCGATCAATTATTCTTCTTCATGGTTCAACACAGCAGAGCAGAGCAGTGCAGGGCACTGATGGCAAAGATAGTACAATCAGACAAATGGATCAGCGGATGGAGTTCTCCCTAATTGAGAGGGAGTGTTAAAATTGGCAACTAGGGCCAAACTCCATGTGGGTCATCTTATTTATGGCAGTTGATATTTTTCTTGGATCCCTCTCTCGAGAGTGTAGGATTGATCAAAGATCATCGATTCCGATGATATTCATGGAGTTATGAATTATTGCGTTATAAACAATTTGTCAAGGTCGGTGAGCAACCAAATAAACCCGCATGTGCTCAACTTTTAGTAAAAAAGAGGTGACTTGATTGTCATTTGTACACACACTTCACTCTTGATTTCTCTCCACTTGTTTTGGGTTTTAGTGGAAGAGAAATCTAAGAGGAGAAAGCCCTAAACGCAGGTCTAGAGGGAGACTCTATTCACTGTAAAAGAAGGATGCCCTAGCTGCAAGTCTTGTGAAGGTTTGGCCACAGTTCAAAGGGAGATCTAGCACAGTGAAGGAGGCCTAACAGCTCACCCTAAACGCAGTCTTATCATACCCTAGATGCCCTAATCTATACATTGTTTGAGACAGCCCTTAGACGCTAGAAAAGAGGTTGTCAACTCGCTGCCCTAACCAGCAAAGAAAGTAGGGACAGCATGGGTGGTTTAGGGCTATTAGAACCTCTTGGTGACTGCGTGGAGGGTTGTTCCATGCTACAGAGAGGCCAAGTTAGGTAAGGAGAATTGTGGATTGTTTGTGGGTAGCTTTAAGGTAAGGTTGACACTGTTTTGTTGGTTAATAGGTGATAGCAATCCCTGTGGTAAGCTGCAAGCCTTGCCTAACTAAAATAGGTATAGCGTGGAGGCTTCTTGGGCTGAAAAGTACCCAGAATAGTGACACAAATCGAGGAGACCCTCCCTTGACAAGGCCGCACTTTTTGAGGGATGTTTTAGGTGATGTTTGAGGGTTGTTGTAGCGCATGGGTGCCCTAACCAGTGACAGTAAGGAACAACAGCAAACACAGCCTTCTACACCTCCTATCTGTTGTAAGAAAGAGACATTGTTGTGTTTTAGGTGCACATCTTGTCTGTTATCCTAAAGACCAATCAAATTAAAGAGAGAGGTCTCTTTAGATCAGGAGATCTTATGTGTTGTCACAAAAGGTTCTTATCAACAGTCTAGATAAAGGAACCGCTACCCATACCTAGCTCCTATAACACACAGATCAGCATTGTGTGTTTCCTAGGACTGTGGGATCATAGTCTATCTAGCTACTAAGATTGTGTGGCAGCTGCTAAGGTTGTGTGATAGCATGACTAAGGCAGTTGGCAGCATGACAAAAGTTATGGTGCAGCATATGTGTATCAGGGTGCTGCATATCAGGGTGTGCAGCACAAGTGTATCAAGGTGCAGCATATGTGTATCAGGGTGCTGCATATCAGGGTGTACAACACAAGTGTATCAAGGTGTAGCATGGTGTATCAAGGTGCAGAGTAATCAAGGTGCGGCATAAGTGTATCAAGATGTAGCACAATGGGATGCAGCATGATGGGCACAGTAAGGTACAGTTTGGAGATGCAGCACAAGGAGGTGCAGCATGATGATACGATGCAGCAGCATGATGATGAAGAGCAGCAACATGGGTACAGCATGATGAGGTATAGCTCAGCATGGTGCGGCTCTGTGATGATGGACATGGTATGATAGTGCAGCATGGTGCAGCACTATGATAAGGTGATGGAATCACATGAGTCCATATCAGTTACCTCATGAGACATCTTCTTAGAGAAGATCTATGTTCTTATCTTGTCAAGTCAAAGTGTTGACTTTTGTTGTAAATGTACTCTCTCTCTCTCTCTCCGCTAAACTATTGAAGAACATATAAGAAGAATTGATCAAGGGTTTCCGCACATTGGGGTTTGTCCCTGGCTAGCGCCACATCTTGTGTCCTCTTGCTTGGCTGTCTTCTGCGATTTATGTTTATGTTTCTATCTGCAGTTTACTTTAATGCTGATGTGATTGCTAATCTGGAAAAGATATTGAGCTAACTGTGAAAATTGAAATAAATTGCTCTAAGCATAGAACATACCTAAACTTAACACGTTCATTAGGGTGAAGCCAAATATAGCATACTTAAAGATCCTTATTCCTGCAGAGAAGAGGATGAAGCCAGAGCCTTCAAAATAGAAGGGCATATTTGTTGGGTATAGTGAGACCTAAAAATCTTAGAGAATCTTCATGTCAGTGCAAAGGAAGACAATGGTGAATAGAGATGTTAAATTCGAGGAGAACTTGGCATCTAGGAAGTCTCATGGGCTACCACTAGCAATGCTAGATGACAAGAAATAGGGGACTCCAAAAGGAGAGCAACATGTAGAGACTTCTAGTTCAGGGAGTCAACCTTCTAGTGAGGAGGATTCATTAGCTCCATTCAGTTCATTCAGGAGACCCAGATGGTTTGTGCAAACATTGAGGGAAAGCATACTTTTGAAGAAGTTTTTGAACTACATGGCATTGATGAGTAGTGTCATTGAAGAGGCAAGAAACCAACAGGCATTGAAGAAATCCATTGTGAAGTATGATGCAATGGATATTGTTCCAAGATTGAAGGGCAAGCCAGTTCCAAGTGCTTCTTCTTGTTGAAAAGTGTAACTAGATTCGGTCTTCATAATGACATGTAATTGTGATTTTTGTAAATGATGAAAAGAAGAAAAATAAAATTATTATTGTAATGCTTGTTTCAAGGGTTTCATGAGCAAGAAAAAATATTTTTAGATGACTCCCATTGAGAACCTTTAGGATTTGTCATTAAAGTCAAAAGAGTTGATGTCATGTATGAAGAACCCATCTTCGGCATATTACAAACGTATGTCAGTCTATCGAATTGCCAAGAAGCCCTACAAAGACAAGCACAAGTTTTCCTCTTTAAGTCGGCCACATTGTACTGGATATGAAAGTTTCAGTGTCCATCAATACTAAGACCACTATGTGAGCCAGAATAGACCAAAGTGATGACACAATCTATCATATAACCAAGGAGACAGAGATTCTCCAAAGAACGGATCTAAATAAATGTGATTCTTCAATACGAGCCTTCAAAAGGTATCCAGATTTGACATAAGGAACCGGCAATCGAATTGTAGAGATACATAGTCTTGTAGTGAGGATGGAATGGCGTTGAGGAGTAGAGATACTATTCTCAGAGCATTTTGTACATAACTCAGAGATATCATGAGTCGGGGATGCCATATTCGATATATGCAAGATCATAATCAAGACCCTAATCAAGTGAGAAAATATGAGATCATAAAGGTCGAAACCACATGACATAACAATGAAACATATGATATTGCAACCATTACAGTGAAGCTATACAGAGCGAGATCGTATGCCATAGCATTCATATTCAAGTATACAATTATAGTGGTGCCTGAGAGCGAAATCATAATGCAAGAAACTTGAAGCAAGAGTGTGAGCCCTGTAGCGAGAGTGCAAGGCATATGCGAGTTGTACTGCTCCAAACATGCGAGAGAGAATACCTTTATCAGAGAGATCATATAATTTGAAAGAGCCATCAAAAAGAAGATCCTGAGTTACTGTCACACAATCATAGACTCTATGTTAATCAAGCGAAGATGCCATAGAGTAAGATCTGTAACATTTCGATCCAACGTAAAACTATCACTGCTAGAGGAATCTTCATAAGCAGATGCATTCGCCATTTTAGGTGATTCCTATGAGCTTTAAAGATTTCAGGACTCGCGTTATCACCTAAGTGTTTAACCCCATCTTGTGTGGTTGGCACATACATTCCATCTCCTTCTCCTCGAACAACATTGTATACAAGGGGTCAATATTTTCTTTTCAACTCAAGGCATCCTTTTCACCAAGAGTATCTTGCAAGAAAACTTAAGATCAAGTGTCTTTCCTGTTGTCTACCAAAACTAGAGTAGTCTGCATCAGACAAAGTCGATTAACGCTGAGAGCCAATCAAAGTTCCGAAACGCATTGCCTCAGAAAAGTGCCATACGAGCTTCAAGGATTCTATCATCCGAAATTGTATGACTTATCAAACTAACTCTTGCTTGGGCTTGACTCCTCCTAGCTCCGATACCATGTTTAATTTTGATTAAGATGTTCTTTGCATAGGACAATTACTTCAATAATTCATAAGATCATGTTGAAGCCCCAAAAATCGGGTCTACAACAAAGGGGATACCCACCCGGTCCGGACCTTGGTTAGCAACGCCTTTTCCGTTTGGTGTAGTGGGTTCGACTGGGGATATGGGACCAGTTTCCCAATTTATGTGTGTGTGTGTTGAGAATTGATATTCCCTTTCTAATAATTTCTAAGTAAAAAGCTTTTATTCTAAATCTAATTTATCAACATGCAATTGTATTCTAATGAATAGAAATATTAAATTCTAAAACTAACCCAGGATTTAATCTTTCAATTATGCGATCTAAAATAATTTCTAATGGCAATTGGTAATAAAGATTATTCAATTGCTATGGAAAAAGAATTCAATAATAAAAAACCATTTCGTATAAAAAGTTAGACGAAACAATTGTGAAAAACATATCGCATAATAAGTTATTCATATATTAATCATAAATAGAATAGCTATCACCGTACAGAAGTGTCAAATGATAACTCAAGCATTCAAGCATTCATATATAAATAACTGAACTAGAATATCACCTCGACACATAAGCAGAAATTGTTAAAAGATAAAAGTACCATTTATAACAAGTTCTACTCATAAGCTTCAGCGATAATGATCTATCTCTTCTTAATTCAACATCTACTAAGAGTAAAAAAGTGCAATTTCAGTAGTAGATATTAAACACAGAGATCAATAAATCATATTCCATTCATTCATCAAAACCTCCTCGGAGGGTGCAAAAGTGCATGTTCTGAGGACAAGTTTTTGATAAATTTCAGGACCCTTCTCTAAATGCATGAGAAGGGTTTAAATACTACTAGCTAAATCTAAAAATAGTTTATTACAAAAATGTAGGAAGCGGTTTAAATAACCGTCCTCATTTCAAGCAAAAATAAAGCAAAACTAAAACTAAAATTGGCAATTAACTATCTATGTATCTATTCCTTGTAGTCGCAAGCATTCAGCATTTGCTTGAGGAGAGTTCGCTGGCCGACCTCCGACTTTCGCTATCCTACGAAAACGGAATCAGCAAGTGCTGGCGCCATCTTCTAGGCAGAGTTAATGATACATTTGAGAGTCATGCACTGGCTGTGTGGTTTTACCAAGTACGTCCAGTAAAAATCCCAATTCAACTTGGTTAACCTTTTCATGGACTATGCTCTTTCTTGAGCCTTCTGCCTCCAACATGTCTATAGATGTTGTACATTTGGTAAAAATCCTGGAGTAGTCTCTGATATTTACATACCACCTTAAGAATTTCTCTAATAAATACCACGGGTTTTATAACTCGGGTTTTGCCTTTAGCCTTTAGCATTTTTTTCCTACATTTTTCCGGGTTTACAGGCAACTGAGTAATCTGAGACTTTCCTCTTCAAGGGGTTTTGCCCAGCGATGCGCGATTAGCACTAATCGCGCATCGGAAACTGCCTCCGTTTCTCGATCTGGGCTTCCCTGGTGCTATTTTTCGCCTCTCGCGCGCTTTTTGTTAGAGGATATAAACTTTAAATTTTGTGGAAAAAACAACTCCATGAGTTCTTGGCTCTAAATCTTAAATTGTCCGTTTGCGATATCAGCGCTATCCAGTACCCATTTGACCATGTCCGTGTATGGAAGAATCTTGGGCCTCGCCGCTATTCGGTGCAAGAACGAACATGCTAGTTTTGTAATTGACGCCTCAGACGACCCGCGTGAATCTGCAGTCGCTATAACCTCCATTACTCTGGGATTTTCTTCCTCGAGTAGGTTGTGCATGGTTTCCCAAGTAATAACACCGGCATCTCTGTTACAAGTGGTGTCTGTGTACAAGGGCGTCAATTCTTTATCTTCAGAACTCAGAGCTTTACCCTTCTTTCCCATAATATTCTGAACACTGCTATGTATACCTCTCTGCTTTTTGCTCCTACAATTTACAAATGAGGCAAGAGTAATGATAAGAAAAAGGTGACGAGCAAGCTTTAAATGCCGAAATCTTATAAAATATATCACCCTATGTGAAATGGCCCTTCAATCAGATCAAAACCTTATTTCATTAATGATTACCAACTAACTCATTAATTATCATTAACGCGCATAACTAGGCATCGATTTATGGAAAAACTTTTTCGAATAACGAGCCCTGAAGATTTGCGATAAGGCAATTTTGCGATTTGCTTCGCAATATCGCAGATCGCAATATCGTTAATTTGTTGCGTGTGGCAATCATCCATTACCATGTGTTTTCTGCGAAATGCAATTTGCAAGACGCGCCATCGCATATCGGCAATTTGAGGCATTTTACCTTAAGTGATATTTGAGGCATGCAATGTGATGAGTGTCTTTAGTGCGTGATTTCACATTGCAATTTTGCAATCTTAGGATTCCGTTTGTAGGATGGCATCCATTATCTTTATGCGATGCGACGCTCTTTATTGAGAGAATGGTTTTGTTCGAACTTATCATAAAGCTCAAGTCCTTTTTGATTTTTTGGGTATTCTCCTAAGTTTATGATAGTAAGATTTATTTTAAAAAAAGGAATACACGTACTAATTTATTTTTTTTAATTTTTGGATAAAGGGTCCCCACTTATTTAGTATTAGTAATACAAGTAAATAAGAAGGGGGTTGTTGTTGGCTACAACAGATCCCAAGACCATAGTTGCAGGAATCCCCCCCCGGATCCTAAGCCGGAATCGCGACCCGTACATAATCGTTCTGGAATCTCCAGGCGAAGCGCGATTCCGAATTTTAGGTGGCACGATTCCTATTTTTAAAAACGATTCCTGCCATTTAGGTTGCGTTGCCCCGGAATCGCGCTTCGGAAGGCGATTCGGGCAAGAGGTTGCGCCACGCAACCTGCCCGGAAGCGCACGCCACCCGGGCGCAACCCGCACGCAACCCGCGGGGCAGCAAAATAAACATAATTTTTTTTTAATTTCTTTTAAAATTTAACTTAACTAAGCATGAGGGGGTGGGTTAGGGTGACTTTAGGGTGACTTTAGAAAAGAATAAAGCC